>JAPYYS010001692.1:0-46343 GCA_030522525.1 Campopleginae sp. 14b
GTATGTAAAAACACGAAGAACGCGCAGAGCGAAAGTTCTGTACGAAAAACAAAATGTACGAACGAGCATTGATACTATATTCGTTTCGATCCGTTCTCCAACAAAAGAAACAAAACGTTTAAGTTCTCATTCTCGACCATTTATCTCTTTAATATCATTTATCTTTATAAATCCGTCGAACAAATGAGCCAAACGAAAGTTTATACGATGCACACTTTGCGCAGCGTCTTTACAAACGCAAGCAACCACCTTGTTGCATTTCTTTACAACAAATACCAATAAATCACACTCACACAGATATATACATATTACACTCGCGAGACACAATAACGACGTTTGTTCGAACGATTTATAAATTTATTATTACCTATTATTGTTCTATTATTACAAAATGAAAAAAACAACAACAACTATTACTATTATCGATTATTATTATTAACATTTATTATTGTCATTATTATACGAGATGATAATGATTATTGCGATTATTATTACCATCATTATTATTATTACGTGGTACAATAAAAATTGAATAAGCAAAATAATTCTCTACACTTTCCGAGGCTTTCTTCTCCCCCCCCCCCCCCCCCCCCCCCCCCCCCCCCCCCCCCCCCCCCCCCCCCCACCCCCCCCACCCCCCCCCAGCTCATCTCTGATCGACCGGCAACCAACCGCACAAATCATTCCTACGCGTTTATCACAATTGACCAGTCTCACGAATCAACTCGTACGCCCGCGTCAAGTCGTTCCGATCTCTTCAGAGGAGCTGTGCTATTTCTATGGACCAAAATCTCCATCGGACGATCCATTCCTCGTGCCGATTATCTCTGAACCTTCACGACAAACGAACATGTTACGTTTCGGAAATTCACTCGGTCGTTTGGCTCACGAACACTTGGACAAATCGCTTGTGAATACATGTAAAGTTTGTCACGTCACTAGCGGTCGGGAAAGTCTAACCCTCGCCTCGTCAGCACTCAGGGCAAATAAATTTTCAACCGATACTTCCGAAGCAAGAAAAACTTGCCTGCACGATCTACATCTCGAGAAAAACGGTAACGAGCTCGCCCCAAGTTTAATTTTTTTTTTTTCCTCGGGGCTGTTTAAATTAAATTGCTGAAATTTAATGAAAGCCAATTTTTTGACGAATCTTTAGGAAAAATCGTAAGTTTCTCTGGGTGGCTCTTGCCTGTACAATATCGCGATGCGATCGCAGTTTCTCATCAGCACACGAGAACTTACGCATCCTTGTTCGACGTTGGCCACATGATGCAAACTGTTGTTACCGGCAAAAACGCTGCCGAATATTTGGAATCATTGACCACCATTGATCTCAAGAATCTCGCTCCTGGGGCTGCCAGCTTGACAGTATTTACCAATGAGGATGGTGGCATCCTGGACGATCTCATCGTCACTAAAGATCACGAGGACAAATATTTCGTCGTTTCCAACGCCGGAAGAAGGAACGAGGACTCGCTTCTCCTGAATCAACGGAAAGTAAAGAAATTTTCAATCACCTAACCTCTTAGCGGCGAAAGGAATTTTTTTTGCCCGCCATTTTTCAATATTAAGGCCTGAAATTTCAGGATTGTTTGCACAACATATAGAACCTTTAAAAAATAACCGTCTCCGCCAATCATTAAAAAAGTATATTGAAAAAAAAAAGATCTGTGCCCAATTTACAATTTTTATTTAAAGTCATTTATAATTGTAATTTTAATTGATCTATTATTTTAATTTCAATTTATTGAAAATTTTCATTTTTATTTATTTACAATTTTTATTTTTATTTATTTTTTTTTTTTTCCCCAATTTTAATTTAAATAATTTTTCAATTTAAATTCATTTATGATTTTAGTTTTCATTAATTTATCATATTTGAATTAATTTATCATTTTTATTTTTACCAATTTATCATTTTTATTTTTATTAATTCATCATTTTTATTTTAATGAATTTATTCATTAAACTTAATTTGATTTTTTCTGAGGCTGGTGGGACTACTTACTCGGTGTTGCCGCTATGTGAGAGATATTTCCAATAACCAAAAATCCGTTTGCTCAGGTAGATTTTCAGAAAAATGGAAAAATCGTTGATCTCGAATACCTGGATCCTTTGGAAAGAGGCTTGATTGCTTTGCAAGGGCCGACGGCGGCCCGAGTGCTGCAAAACCTGGTGGACTTTGATCTGAAAAAGCTCAAATTCATGAACTGTATCCAGACGAAAATTTCTAACATCGAGACGAGACTATCGCGATGCGGATACACTGGCGAAGACGGTTTTGAAATTTCGGTCGGTGGAAAAGACGCGACAAGTTTGGTTGAAATGATTCTCGAGAACACTGATGTCAAACTGGCAGGACTTGGGGCACGTGACAGCTTGAGGTTCGTTCTCCACAATTTAAATTCCACCAAATAAAAAAATTAAAAATTATTCGCACCCCACACCAAGATTTTTTTTCATCTTTCAGACTCGAAGCTGGCCTCTGCCTCTATGGACATGACATCAGCGAAGAAACCACTCCCGTAGAGGCTGGTCTCACGTGGCTCGTTGGTAAGATTTTCTTTTAAAAATTCGAAAAAAAAAAAAATTTGATAATTAATTTCATTCATCAAATAATTAATTATAAATACATCATGGGGGGAGGGGGGGGGGGGGGTAGAAAAAAAGCGAAATGAATATGAAAATCAATTTGAAAAAAAATTAAAAAATAAAATTTAGTTAGTAAAAAAAAATCGTAAAATCGTAATTTGTCAAAAAAACTCTTTTTACCGCTTATTCCAATCAGGCTGCATCTTAACTTTTCGATATATTGGAACTATAAAGACGGGGATACTTGAGATTTGAAAAATTCTGAAACAAACTGCGAAGCCAAATGTGAGCTCGTGAATAATAGGAAAATAAAAATTGTCCCAAAACGTTACCGATAGGTTTGCGATATGCAAATTGCTCGGAGCTTCATGAAACGCTTGAAAATAGAGAAAAAATTAGTTTGTTTTAAAATGCAATTCTTCTTCCCAGCAAGGAGACGCAGAGCAGAAGGAAACTTCCCCGGGGCGAAAGTGATCCTCGGGCAGATAAAGTCAGGAGCGGGGAAGAAGAGAATCGGTTTGATGCTCAGCCAAGGGCCTCCGGCTCGAGAAACCGCAGCGATTTTGACTCCGGAGGGTGAAAAAGTTGGTCACGTCACTTCCGGTGGACCAAGCCCCACGCTTGGTCGGCCCATTGCCATGGGCTATGTGCCATCCGATTTAGCCCAAAACGGGGGCGGTGTCCTGGTCGAGGTTAGAGGCAAAACTTACAAAGCAACCGTCACCAAAATGCCATTCGTCAAGACCAACTACTACACAGGAAAATGACGACTGTAAACTATTTTTTGTTTTTTATCAATACTTCATCGTCTAGTTTGTATTTTTGACTGTAAAATAAAAAATTTCAAAAATCTAGAAGCCTCGAAAAAATGGTCGATCTTTCGTTTCGAGCTTTAAATGGGAATACATTTTTTTTTTTCACCGTCACACAGCTTCCTCTATGAAATAGAAAAATGGACCAACTTTCGAGCAAACTTTAAAAACTGCTGATTGCTCCAATTTTCACAATTTCACGACGAGGCAAATTTGGGAATTTCGTCAACCATTTGCCGAGGAACTTCGACGTTACGAACGTCGTGGCTTGACGAGAACTAACGTCAAGAAACATTGGGAACGTTGAAGAAGAGTTTGAGAAGTTACGAACGTTATAAAAATTGCTGCAACAATTTGTCTCGATCTCTTGCATGTCCTGCTGTGCGTGTGCGAGGCCAACCAAGTGGCTCATGAAAGAATCAATAAATACATCATGCAAACTCGCTCTACCACCCGATCTATCACCAAGGGACAATGACAACTCGTAGTAAAAAGGGACACTTATCTTCTAACCTATGATCATCCAGAATTATGTGAATTTTGCTGGCATCAGTCTCTCCAAACTCTTGTTAACGTGCCAGCTCGTTCGACACTCGCTTCATTGCTTATTTAACCGATCAAATAGCTCTGCAAGAAAAAAAAAGGAAATATTGCAATTTTGCACAATGCATTTCGTCTCAGTCGATGTCTCGCGATGTTCGTGGACTTGAACATTTTTCTCAGACAACAATCACTAAAAGAAAAAGGACTGGTGGTGGGGATGTCAAATTTTTTATTTTTCGAACACTTTATCTTGGAAACTCATTAAGGAGATACGACAATATGATAAGAATTCAATAAAATTTGAATAGTTGTCGAATTATTTGAGTCTACAATATGCAAAAGATTTGCCCAAATATATCTAAATATAAAATATAAAAATGTCTAAATATCTGTGTTTGATTGCTCGAAAGCTGTGTAGAAAAAAAATCTTAAAAAATTTGTCAATTTAAATTTCATACTAAAGAGTGTGCTCAGTAAATTTCATAAAATTCTAATCATTTCGAAATTGCCTATGCTTTTAAGGAGATTGGCTACGTGCAAAAATATGATAAGAATTTAATAAAATTTGGTAATAATATTTTTTAGCATCCAGTACGATGACACAAATTTTTGTCTATTTTTTGTTTCCATACTTGTTGAATTATTTGAGTTTACAATATGCAAAAGAATTACCGATATATTTCTGAATCCTGTGCTCATGCATGTGTAGCCACCGTCCTTAAAACTGAGGGCGATGACAATGAAGGCTGCAAGTTTGAGGCTGGACGATAATTACTTGACGCGGTATTTTCGTCAGTTAACAATGTTCGGTGAGATTTTCGAGCGTGTCATTTTTTGTCTTACCTTCGTCATTACGATTGAAAGTTGCTCCTGAATTTTTAATTATTCAAAAATTGTTAAATCGACACAAAGGATTGTGGAATCCCTGCAAAGAGGACACCATGGAAAAGTTTTTGTACACGATTTACGCCGCAAGTTTGTTCTGTTCCGCTGGCCTCACAGTGGGTCTTGGAGAAATATTACACACTTGGAAAAGCAGGAAAAACGTGGTATTGTTTACTCAACATTTCACGATGGTCACGGCGGTGCTTAGCATGATGGTTAAGGTTGTGAACCTATGGCGACGTCGGCCTGACGTCGAGACAGCTGTCGATCTCCTCAACTGGGAAAGACGTCTGGCTTGCAGTTGGAAATTTGGTAACTTTATATTTTTCGGTCCAAATTATTATTTCCGTTAATTTCCTCTTCTTAAAAAATTGTTGCATAAAAAATTAAAATCCAGCTCATTCCTATTTTCCAATAATTCACAAAAAATTTCTCCAATTTTATAAATAATATTTCTAACAACGTATCGACGACTAATTATCACCGCAAGCTGTCCATCGCAACAAAGTCATCATTTCGACCATGAAAGCTTGCCAACTCTTCGGCTGGTCTTTCATCATCATGGTCATTTGGTACTGCTCCTTCAGTTTTGGAAAAATCTTCATTTGGTTCAAGGGAGACATGAACCAGATATCGACAGGGTACGGACTGCAATTATAAAAGGAACGTCTCAGTGTATGACCCTCTGAAAAATCACTGAATTACTGATTTTCGTGTGTTTTTTTTTTTTTTTTTCTCGCCATCAGGACGAGCTGATCGGTCCGATTTTTTTTTTAAATCAAAGTCACTAATGTAGAATACAATACGATTTTTGATGCATTGATTTTTAGTACTTTTCGGATTGTTATAAATTATTGAAAGCAAATGTCACGCTCTGTTCGCTAAGAAATGTTATGGTGACCGAAATAATTAGAATTTTGAATTGAAAATTTGAGAGAATGTTTATAACAGTGTGAACTATTCGATAGTGCAAAAAAAATAATTTTGAAATTTTCACCCTGATATGTTCCATTAATTCGTTAATTTTTTCGATTTTTTTTTTTGTTTTTTTTGAGATTTTTCGAGACATTTATTGTTTGTTCTTGTTGTTGTTGGTTTTTCAAATGGGGACATTATTAACAATACAACAGTCCACTGTGGCTTTTCACCGGAAATTGTAGTTTTCCGTATTGGCTGATATTCTTATCGGACAAAGCTGGGCTATCATATGTGGCTGGTTGCACAGTTACTCATGACATTTTCCTCACGGTTCTTCTCATCCACGCTGGCACGCAGTTGGATCTTTTGAAACAGCGTTTGGAATGGTGTCGAGAAAATTTTTATCGTCGCAGGGAAATTGATTTTATTGTTAATGACGACTCGATCTATAACTTGACGGTCGAGTCTGTTTGTCGGGACATTTTTCAAGAAGATTCTTTAGATCCGATCGCCGAATTACACACGTGCATTCAACATCACCAAACGATATTGAGGTAACAGAACAGATCTTGCATATTTTTATCAGGAAATGGAAAAAAAAAATGGACATGAAAATCTTTTTAATTTTTAAATAAAAATCTGGACCAATTTAATTTCGAGTATTCTTGGTTTTTCGTCGAATACTGTTGCATCGACTATTCACAGGTACGTCAATCTTGTCCAAAGCATATTCGACAAAACGTTGCTTCTCCAGTTTGCTACAAGTTTGTTGACCATTTCCATGGTTGGTTTTCAAGTAATGGGCGTAAGTCTCGATCTTCCCTTAATAAACTCATTTATTTATTTATTTTATTTTTTCATTTTTATATAATTTTAATTCTAGTTAAAATAAATATAATTTGAATTAATCAAGTTTTAATTACTAAATTGATAAATTAATTTAGTTATTCATTTATTTATTCATTAATTATTTATTTTGTCTGGATTCATATAAAATCGTTAATTACGTGAAAATTGTTAAGGGGCAAGAATTAAATACCAACGAGTTCATCGACTCTTTCAACTTCTTGATGTGTGCACTTTTCCAACTTTTTCTTTACTGCTGGTTCGGTACAATCATCATCTCGAAGGTAAGACTGGATTTTTTTTTAATTTCGAGAAAAAAAAATCAATAAAAATTGACACCGGACGAAAACGAACATTTGAACAATTATCTTCCGGTGATCGTCGTCGATACTGCTCATCTCTGAACGCTCATTTCAGAGTGAGAATATTAGCTTGTCCGCTTACTTCTCGACATGGTACGACGCTGATGCCCGCTTCAAAAAAACTCTCAACATTCTTCTCTTTCGAGGTCAGATACCGATCAAGTTGAAAGCTGGTTACATCTGCGAATTGTCTTCACAAACCTTCATGCAAGCAAGTCAACATTTTTCTCAACTTTCGACCCAATCTTTTGTGTCAATTCGTTGCAATGTTTTCCTTACCGGTCATCCCAGCGAAATAAAAACGTTTGCGATCTTTGGCCAACTGACTGGATGCCGAAAAAACTGAAAAAATCAATAATTATTGAAAAATTGAAAATAATTGATTGGATTTTTTTATTTAGATAATAAGCAAGTGTTATTCATCGATGGCGCTCCTGAAACAAGTGAACGAGTAACTCGGTGCGTCGAAATCGTGACTGCCAATACCGCTCGATTTTTGCCCAGTTTTCCGTAGCCCTCCTGCATCAGCCACGAGGAGAATAAGATTGTAGTGAAGTGTCGGGCATTGCCAGAATCGATAAAAATCTTTAAAAAAATTTCAATAAAAAATATTAGTAGAAAATTGTCAATTTCACCATAAGATCCCATGAGCCATCGTTTGTTATCATTTCCTGTGGTCCCATGATAATTGGTGTTGAAATGCGACCCATGGACGAGCCCAACGGTAGAAAAACGAAAAAAGAAATTTGTCAAAATAAAAAATACTAATATATAAAAATTTTCATTTCACCATGAGATCCCATGAGCCATGTTTGCTCATCATTTTCCGTGGTGACTGTGACAATTGTCGTTGAAATGCGACTGACGGACGAGGCCAAAGGTAGAAAACCGAAGAAAAGTTTGCGAAAGTGAGGGAAATTAAGGTCCTTTGACAAATGATCGGTGCATCAATTTGATCGGTAGGGATACCGATCACGCGAAAACAAGGCCATGAAAAATAAATCCCCATGGGAGTTACGAGCGTAATTCGACACGTGTTGTTCGGGGACTCGAGAGTCGAGCGTTATAAAATAATCACGAGATGGACATCGTTCGGGTAGTTCGATTCACGAGGCAGCGACTTATCGGTTAGGGGATAAAATCCCAACCCACAATCATGTCGTCATCACGCTACTCCGTTTTATCAACTTTTCCAATTGTCCCGTCGATCTTGCTTTGCATTATTGACATTAAGTAATAGAGCGACCTATCGAGCGATAAAGTCACAGAATATCATTCGTTCCTATATGTCTTGTTCGTGTTCGTATCGACGAGAGTTGAAGTTTCCCTGAACTTCGTCGTCTCCAAAAATTACAATTGTGCACGAAACAATTTTTTTATTGAAAAAAAAACAAAAAAAACAAACAAACAAATAGAATGAAAAAAAAATTTGAAGTAGTTAAACTCGACGACAATTATTTCAAATTTAATATCCAAACTTTGGCCGTTTTTGGTAGGATTTTTGCTGAGATCGTTTGATGAATCGTTAAGAGAAAAAATTCGCGAATTTTCGAGGATTTTAATGGGGAGAATTTTTTTTTTTTTTTTTTTTTGCAATCAGGAATGTGGAATCCTTGCTCCGGTAAAAATGGCAACTACATTTTATACAATTATTACGCGATTGGACTATTCTGCTTGGCTGGAGTGCCACAAACTTCGGCGGAAATAATGCACGCGTGGAATAATCGAAAAAACCTTGCGACGTTCACCCAACACTTGACAGTCGTAATCGGTATGATCTCGACATTGATCAAAGTTGCAAATCTGTCGCACCGCCGCGACGACGTCGAGCAACTCGCTGACCTACTTAATTACGAACGGCGACAACCGTGCAATCGAAAGTTTGGTAACTTTTATCTTCTTTATTCGTTTCTTGCCGAACGGGGCGACAAAAATCAATGACGATGTTGAAAGGTGAAAATTTCAATTTCTAATCAGTCCACATACGTAATTTTTTTTCTACGTCATGATTGGAAATTTGGCTATTCAATTGACTGGCTTGCGGTCCCAAAATACAAATATCGAAGCGAGATATATGAGTTTTAATGGAAGCAGATTTTTTTTTATACTTTCGAGGCAATTATTTTTGTTTTTTTGTGGTGCCTGAATTTTTTTTTTTTTTTTTTTTTTTTTTTTCAATAAATATATTCACATTCCCTACGAAAAAAATCGTGGATGCATTTATGTATGAAAAAATTTCCACAAGCAATTTATCGGGAGAAAATCGTCACTTCAACGATACGGGCCTGCAGATTGTTCAGCCTTATCTTCGTTGTCATGGTCTTCTGGTACGCAATCGTCGTTTATGGGAGAATTCTCGTACTATACAAGGGAAACGTGGGAATGTTACCACTCAGGTTCATTTATTTATTCATTTATTTATTTGGTTATTTATTTATTTATTTATTATTCATTTATTCATTCATTCATTCATTCATTTATTTATTCATTCATTTATTTATTTATTTATTTATTAATCATCTATAAAATTAATTATTTTTTAAAAAATAGTAAATTTTTGTTGGTAATTAAAGAATTATGAAATTCAGCCCGATTCTACGATTTCGAGGCAACGAAACTTATTTCTACTGGTTATTATTCGCCTACGACGAGCTGACGTTTTCCTACATCGCTGGAGCCGTCGCATCCCACGATTCGCTTTTCATGGTTCTTCTCATTCATCTCGCTACTCAGCTAGATCTTGTGAAACAAAGATTAATTTCGTGCCACGATAAATTGGAAAATGGTCAGCAGAAAGAAGAGTTCATAGAATCGATGACCGATAGTGAAGGATTTAAAATCGAATGTGTCTTTCGATCCATTGATATAAAATTATCGATTAACCCTGTGACGGAATTAAAAATGTGCATCGAGCACCATCAATACATTTTAAAGTGAGACTTTATTCGCTCTTGAATAATTTTAGACGAGTAGCGTAGAAATTTTTGTTTTATTGCTATCTCATGAATTATTATTTTGATTAATTAATTGATTAATTAATAATTTACTAATGAATTTATTATTAATGATTAAATTTTATAAAAATCAGTAATATTTATAATTAATATCATATTTAAATAATTAATTATTTAATCGATAAATTGAATGAAATCCCATAAATGAATTAATTATTAAAAATTCCAATTTAAAAAAAAATGGTCGTTGCAATATTCGTAGGTACGTAAAACTTATCCACAGCATATTCGACTACACGTTGTTGCTGCAATTCGCCTCGAGTCTCATAATGATAACTATGACTGGATTTCAAGTCGTTACCGTAAGAGAAATTCTCGAATTTTTGTTTTTTTTTCATTTTTTTTCTCAATTACTGTTGAAACTCTTTCTAATATGGAGAAAAATTTGACGATACAGGCAAATCAGTTGAGCACCAGCGAATTCATTCAACACTTGAGTATTCTGCTGTGTGCATTGTTCCAATTGTTTCTTTATTGCTGGTTCGGTACCGACATAATTGCGAAGGTAAAGAATAACTAAAATGCGGAAATGAGCTTGAACAACATTTTTCTAATGTTAATTTATTTATTGACAAACTTTTGTCAATCTTTTTGCAAACTAAGCCTAATTTTATTTTAGAGTGAGAGCCTCAATTCTGCTGCGTATCATTCTCAGTGGTACGTCGGGGACAAACGATTCAAATCGACTCTGAAAATTGTTATGTGCAAGGGACAAGTCCCTATAAAAATCAAAGTTGGTCGAGTCGTCCCAGTCTCATCAGCGACCTTCATGACTGCAAGTTACAATTACAATTATAGTATAAAAAAAAACGTGTATTATATTTTTTTCTGAAAAAAAAAGAATTAAATGTTTTTTTTTACAAAAAAAATTTAATTCTTTTTCGTAAAAAGAAAAAAATTAATTTTTTTTTCGTTTAATTTTCTATTTTTTTTAGATCGTGAGCAAATGTTACTCGGCGATGGCGCTTCTGCAGCGAGTTGACGAATAAATCTTGGACTCGATCCAGTACGATTGACACTTGGACGAATTGACTAATTTTTGTTTTTTTTCAACTGTCAATCGATTTTTTTTTTCTTTTGTGAATATCTTTCCTTAACCTCACGCGAATACACACAGCTGCATGGGAACATGAGTAGAAGAAAAATGGATTTTCGCTTTATTTTTTATCTCGACACGCGAAATCATGGGGCGAGTTTTCTTTTGTTAATAATAGTTGGTGAATTTTTGAAAACTACACGATTATCCTTTCCCTTGGTAACGGGGCTCATGCGTCGGAAATAATCAACCAATTGATCGATGTCAAGCTGACCGACTTTGTGGTTGCGACGATTAGTCATAAAAATATTGTACCCGTCACCCCCTTGGACCAGAAAAGATCCGGCAACTATTCGGTACCATCGATCCGGGTCGATATTCTCATAAATCGGTAAATCACACTTCTGGCAACTGGAACGAATAAATTTCAGGATCGAGCGATTTTAATCGACAATCCAAATGCATGATTCGTTTCTTTTGTTTTGTTCCACAATTAATTATTCATTAATTTACCGGATTTTGGCTTCAACGAGACGTTCGTTGGGTTTTTTGCTCATATCAAACGTCGTCTTGAGGCCGGACCAATGAAGGAAGCTGTGTGCTGAGAGATATGAATCGGAAACTGTGTCGGCAACGCTCTGTATCAAAATCTGAACCAAAAATTCGAAAAAAAATCGAAATAATGATTTTTTTGTTGACAAAATTTTTTTAATAAAAAAACAAATCCGACGATTTTTGAAGAAAAAAAAGTTTTTTAACAATACCGCAATGATATCTCGTCCTTGAAGCTCGACGACGTCCCAAGTATTCTCAAAAGGCATAGTGGTGATGAGATCGTTGAACGTAACACGATCGTTCACGTGGTTACCGATCGGAGTTCTCAAACCTCCAGCGTTCGTACACGCGACCGCTGCGTAAGTCCAATCCGATACATTTTCAGCTTTGTCCATCCACTGAGATATTCCAACAATCAAGGCCAAATATTAATTATAATTAATAATAATAATAATGAAAATAAAAAATAAATTGAATATTAAATATTTAAGGCTTTTGGAGACAAGATTTTCCAATGAAAAATCGTGGCTCCAACGACTCACCGCATCGACCATGGCATCGGTAACAAAATTCGCAAGATTGCATTCGGTTTTTCTGCAATTATTTTTCAACACGACTTTAGTCGTGCCGATTTCCTTTTTACCGATCTCATCGACCGCCGTTTTCCACGGTTCCAGAGCTTCCAGAATCTGTGGATCTTACGATTACGTTCCATCCATTAATTTCCATTATTTCCTATTCAAGATCTTTAGAAAAAATCAACGATACAGGAATACCTTGTTGAATGCCCTGGCCCAAAAGTATGGGATCGCCTTCCCAGTCCACGATTTCCCCATTATCGTCGAACCACACAGTCAAATTCCCCAAATATCTTGAAAAAAAAAACAAAATTAAAAAAATTAAAAAATCCACACTTATTTTTTAATCGATAAAAACCAAGAACTAACAATTTATAAGTAAATATGCAGAAGTGCTGATTTTCTCACGTTCGTATATTTTTCAAAATTTACGTCGATACCAAAGTCTCCGATGTATCGTAGATCGTGCTCATCGATAAGGAAGAGAATTAAAAGAGCCGACGGCCGAGAAGCACGAAAATACAAATGAAGCAAGTTCATTAAGATTTACTTGGTATAAGCGGCGGCCTGAACGATGAGGACGGTTCTGTTGGTCTCCTTCTGTCTGACCTCTACCGGATACTCGTCCTCTGCAGTATCGATGAACGGTGGAGGACCTTAATTCCGGCCAATAAAAACAACATCTCGATTTATAATCAATTGAATGCAATAATTAATTCATCAATGAATGATCACTGATTTTTTATGAGATTCGAACTTTGCAATCTCCGAGGAAAAATCGATAAATACACGGATCGACGTGTAATTATTTTCGGAATGCAAAATCATTTTTTTTTCTTTTTTTTTTTTTTTCTTACGATGAAAAGAATCTCGTGACGCATTTTTACGCCAAGACTGCACATTTGAATTCACCGCGAAGTCTAGTCAAGATTGTCTTATCACTGATCAACATTCCGATTCGAAAAAAAAAAAAAAAAAAAAAAACATACACCGCTCGCTAATAAGTTGACATTGAAATTATGCGCATGTAGATTTGTCTCGTTGCTGAGTAGGCGGAATATTCATTGTTGGCTCGAGCTTTAAAAATCGTTTTTCCTATATCTTAATGGCAAACACACTATTAATTTGATCCACTGCGCAAAATAAAAGTATGAGATTATTTTATTGAGAGGACGATTAAAAAAGAAATGTAAGAAAAATCGAACGATCGGGATTTATGAATTGACGCGTTCGAAAATTGCTGGAGATTTTTTGTGGACCCGGACGCGAACGATAATTGTCAAATAATTTTATAAGCATTCACTGGAATGAAAATTTTGTTGGAAAAAATCGATATTTTTTTGAATACGTTCGATTAAACGTTTTTTTGAAAAATCCCAAAAATGTTGTCATTGCAGCGCGAAATATTGAATGAAATATCTTCGGAAATTAAATTTTTGTAATTCCAATGGTAAATTTAGCTGACTATTTCGTTATAAATGAAAAATATTTTGAAAATTACGAAAATTTTGAAATTATGAAAAAAATGAAATTTTTCGACAAAATTTGGATAAACAAGTGTCTTATGGAGAATAGTGAACAAACCGGTGTAGAGAAAAGTATGAGAATGTCCACCGACGACGACATCTAGCAAAGGACAATTCTCGGCCATTTTTTTGTCGACCTCAATGCCACAATGGCTGAGGACGAGGATTATGTCGACGTTCTCGTTTCTCTTGAGTTTCTCTGCCTCCAGATTCACGGAGTCGACCTCGTCGAGAAATTGGAGGTTTTCCGTGCTAGCGATTTCCTTTTGACATTCACGTTAATTTGTTTTATTAAATTATCGACCAGCACCGAAAAATCCAAGAAGAATACCCATTTTTATTTCAAGGTCGAAATTACTCACGTTGAAAGTTGATAACACGACACCGATCACGCCGATTTTTCGTCCGTCGCGAATAATGATGGTGCTGTTTTTGGTCAGGCCCTGAAGAACGAGTCCGATTTTGAATTATTACGAAAAAAAAAAAAAAAAAACAAAAACATTTATTATATTGTTAGGAATTGTTATAATAATTTCTTATGTAGCCAAGCTCCTTAAAGGAAATTTACTTGGAACGTTGGTTCGTCAGTGGCATCGATGTTGGTGACGACAACGGGGGCGTCAACGTTTTGAAGAAATGGTACGACTCCCACGATGCCATTGTCGAATTCGTGGTTCCCGATAGTCTGTAACGAGCCAAAATCGTAATATTTTTAATATCGGAGCGATATAGAAAACCGAAAGGTCAAATAAATGTTATGTTGGTTTATTTAATTATGAATATTGACCATGGCATCGTGAGGGAGCATGTTCATAAACTTCGCCGTGACATTCCATCGGTAAACGTTGTACCAAAGTGTTCCCTGAAAATGGTCTCCGGCGTTGAGGAATACCGCGTTCGGTCTTTGGCTCATAAGTTGTTTAGTCGCTGTGTAAACTCTCGCCAAGCCACCGACACACTCGTCCGCAGCATCTTCCGGACACGTACCAGCTGTCGGACTGACTTGCTCGAATCTCGAGGTCGTCAAAAGAATCATAATTATTTTCATAGAAATGATTAAAATCATTTGAATTTGACTGTGCAACCAGTCGAGGCCTCAATTAACAGCTAAATTCTACATTCTACGATCGAAATTCAAGGTCATCGGGGATATAAGCATAACAAGTCCGGCTCTCTGTATGACGCACGCGGAATCTTCACCACGTGCCATATAATAAAATCCCATAAAAGCTAAGAAAATATAAATTACCAGTGACAGGGGTGATTTTTTGTCTTTTTATGCAGGACCACGTGAGCCCAGCTGAATTTTAATTAAGATCGAAAATTAATCCAAAATTTAGGTGAAACGATGAGAAACGAGAAAACAAAAAGAGAGAGGGGAAAAATTTGGATACCTGGCATGGAAGTCGTTGAGATGAATTATCGAAAGTTCGAAGAGGTCGCTCCTTCCCGGATAGAACTGGCCCCGAGCAGTGCGTCCATCGCAAATCTCCAATATCAATGAACAGATAACCAGCACTACCGTAGGCTCGATCTTCATTTTTGGGATCGATACCAGCCGGCGCCGGTTCGGTCTGAAGCATTCACGCCCTCTTCAACATTTATCTTCAATTTTTTTAAACATTCTGAAGTAACTGATTTCACATAATTGTCAGAATTCATTAGCAGACTCGAATTTTCCAAGGAAAACGATTTCTCCTCGTCGCGGAATGTGAATCTTGACTACATCCGACAATATGATAAGAATTCAATCAAATTTCGTGATAATATTCTTTGGCATCAAATACGATGACACTCATTTTTTCTCTATTTTTCGTCTCCATGTCGAATAATTTGAGTTTACGAAGTATATACCGATATATATATATATATATATATTTGAATGCTATGCTTATGCATGGAAAGTACAGTGTCCAATAGCTCGAAAACTATGTAGAAAAAAAATCTTAAATAATTGCCATTTTCGTATTGAATACTGAAGAGTGGGCTCACCAAATTTCATCAAATTCTAATTATTTCGAATCTTCTTATGCTCATGCCAACTCATTCTCGTGTATAGCCAGTCTCCTTAGGAGTGAAAACTGTTTTGTCAGAGAGACAGCAGTACCAGAGGATCCCGAGCCTCGCGAGCGCGTTATCTTTCCATTTTTTCCTCCTTATTATTCGTTAAAAATCGTGTTTACGACACTGTGACAAGTGCACACGAGCACAACGGGTGCGATCCGCGCGGAATGCGGTAATTTCGTGTTTTTTTTTTATTTATTTTTTTTATTTTTTTAAATATAATTCATCACCCAACGCAGAGGTGAAACTTGACAAGGTAACAGAACACGAGATTCGATATTCACGTGAACGATGACGATCTCCAGATTCGAGCAAAAAATTGGAACAATTATCGTAGTCATTGGCCGACACGCTCGTCATTGAAAACGATCCACGGGCGATACAAAGTTGAACAGACTTCCAAGGTCTGCGAAAAAAAAATGTGGAAAAAAAAACCGGCACCAATTGTCGTAACAACATCGAGTGCCCATTTACGATCGTCTTCATAATTTCGTTTTGTAATTTTCTGTTTCTAACATGGCGGATGAGTGTTAAGTGTCATTTTCATAGCGTCTACGTGCGAACGAGGCTTTTTTTTTTTCTTCTATTTGACGCAATCATCTCACGGATTATTATCGCGGAAAAAAAAATATCTTTTCTTATTAATGACCAAATTCAAGGATGCGAACGAACGAATAATCACTGAAAAGAATATTTCGTTAGTAAAGATGAATTTTTCGTTGGATACGTTCGACTGAACGTCTTTTTCGATAAATCACAAAAATTTTGGCATCGCAGCGGAAAATACTGAAGAAAATTTCTTCGGAAGGTCAATTCTTGTCATCCCAATCGTAAATTTTGCTGAGAGTTTCGTTACGAATGAAAAATATTGTGAAAAAACGAAAATTTTGATGTTATGAAAAAAAATATTTGGTTTATCGTTTTCAACGAAGTTTCGACGTTTTTTGAATAAATTTCATCCTCAGTGTGGGCTCCTCCGTAATTTTCCGATTCTGGTCGCTTGCCCATTGACCACCTTCGAATAAAAACATTATTTTCGGTGTTTCGATATTTCCTGGGTCTGAATGACCCAGTGTATCTACGAGGTGTGTGATCATCGTAATATCGTAATTTTATTTTTCTCGAGTGCAAAGACAAAATAAATACTTGTGACAAAAACACGTGCGGTAACTAGAAACTGTTGATGGTTCTCCTTATCTACGTCCGCGTCTGCAATTAACGCTTTGCGAAATAACTCACTACCTACTGAATTTTTTTTCGTAGCGGGCCAGTATGGGTGAGAATTCTGATACGTCGCTCCACTAAAGTGTGCGAAAGCAAGAGGTTCGTCGAAAAATTTGTGTAGCCCATATTTACCGACCAAATTCTTCGAGAACGGAAAAAATATTGACATTGAGGAGGTTCGTTGCATACGAAATTATGATAAGAATTTAATCAAATTTGGTGATAATATTATTCAGCATCAAATACGATGACACAAATTTTTTTCGATTTTTCATCTACATAGTTGCCGAATAATTCGAGTTTACAATATGCAAAAAATATATCTATATATATCTCTGAATCCTATGCTTAGGCATGGAGACTCTAGTAATTAATTACTCGAAAACTATGTAGAAAAAAAATCTGTAAAAATGTGTAAATTCATATTCAATATTAAAGAGTATGCTCAGATAATTTCATAAAATTCCAATCATTTCTAATTGTTGTGTGTAGCCACAAAATTTTCGGAAAAAAATGAAATTGCAAAAATAAAAAAATCCACGATTTTCAGGCGATCTTCGTTGCTCCTTATCAATGGTAATTCACTCTTTGAGCCCATCAAATACGATCGAGCAAATAGACACGGAAGGGCAATTAGCAAGTGGAGTAAATAGCGTAGTTAGAAATCTTACCGTTCGGTTGGTGCGCGGTTGTTGTCTCGAGGACGATGACTGATTAGGAGCTTGAAACTGTAAAGCTTAATGATTTATTTAGCGAGACACGAAAGCGTTATGGCGTGTGGAAAAATTTGGATCATCACGATATCGGAGAGTGAATTAAAAAATATCGCGTCTTTTGATGATAAAGTGAAATAAAACGCTGCTGCGTAATCTCGTGCGGCTACGATTACACGGTGAGCATCGCTTATCGTCGCTTCGCGATCAGCACACATCGTCGCAGTCTTATTCGATCGGCATATCGTGATGATACGAATTAAGCTTTGGCTTGACCAATGGGCGCGTTTTTTTTTCTCCCTCGATCGTTGATCCGGTTCAATGAAGAAAATAATCTAGCAAAACGATCGAACACGTGACTGGTAGAAAAGCCTGATTGTTTGATTCGCATTATTTGTTCTGAACTAACAACCCAAAGTAGATTTTCCCAGAGATATATTTGCCAAGGCCTCGGTCGGAGCAAAAAGATCCACTGGAAAGAAGATTTTGTTGGAAACGATCGATATTTCGTTGGTCCCGTTCGACTAAACGTTTTTTCGAAAAATCCCAAAAATTTCGTCAGAAATATTGGAGAAAATTTCTTAGTAAAGTAAAAATATTGTCAAAGAAACGAAAATTTTGAAATCATCAAAAAATATTTAGTTTTCAACAAAATATCGACGTTCTTTGACAAAAATTCCATTTTCAGTGTCGAAGCGGAGTATCGAGGTTTCGATCGTATTTTAAAAAAACCATACAATTTTCAAGACACGCTAAGCAGCTGTTTTCGAAGTCGTTTTTCATTATCAAAGGGGACGAAAATAATTGGAAGGTTTGGAAAGAATTCAAAGCCGGGAACTTGCACTTGGGCCGAATAGTCCGAAAGGGAAAAGTGCCAGAAGTACAGGAAATAAATGCCCGGAATGCTCCCATGCCAGGCAGTCAACTGTGCTTGGCAACGAGACGACACCTCGTCCTCCGCTTTATATCGAATCTTGCCGCTGACTAAGCGCCGCTACATCCGAGATATTTTGCTATTCGGCCACTAAAATCACGTGCAACTTTTATTTTCCGCTTAACGTCGTTCCTAATCCACGACCCCCGAGTCAAATAAATTTGTCGCTCGTTGCGTCATCTTCGCAACGAAAAACAAAAAGCAATTCCGTAAGAAAATTCAACAATGGGAATGGACGATCGCGATACTATCGAGCAATATGGCAAACCTCCGTTACATGATCAACGCTTCACGAAAGTTGTTCTTTCAAGCCGCCATTCATTTTTATTATCTTTCATTCACCTTTCATTTACTTTTAAGCTTTTATACTGAAAATGGTCACTCAATAACTAATCGAGAGTATTCGATCAGCACATAGTCCTTATCGAATCTAAAACCAATATTTTTAGGTCACGAGCTCGCATTAAGAAGGGTCACCACACACAACAATGTTGGCATGTCAAAAGGATAGGGAAATTCGAAATAATTAACATTTTTATTTAATTTGGTGAGCATACTCTATAGCATTAAATATAAATATATAAGTTTTCAATTAATTATTTAATTTTTTAATTAAGCATAGGACTCACAAACATATAGGAATATTTTTTGCATCCTGTAAACTCAAATTATTCGACAACTATGTAGACGAAAAATCGAAAAACGAGAATCGTCATGATTGTACATTGAAAATTAGTAATTTGCAGAAAGGTCGCTATGTCGAGAGTCTCGCACGATGGCTCCAAAGTTGGAGGGGAACTCAATCTTCTTAATTTCGTAGAAAAAAAAAAAAAACAAAAAAATCCCGGGAGTAAGCGAGTGCGCAACTTTTATAAATAGAAGACGATTTGTAAAACTGAAATCGATGCATTTGAATGAGACACGATGAATGCTCGAGGCACCGAAATAGGAAAAAAAAAAGGATTCATCGATGGGAAAGGCAAGGTTCGGTTCGGCTCTCGCAGTCATCGTATCCCCTTCCGTTAAGATCTAGTCGAAAACCTACCCGTCCTCGATTTCCACAGCAGACTCGACCGAGTAGCGTCTCTCTAGTTTAGTTTCCGTTGGTATAAAGACACTTTCGTATTTCAAGAGCAGAGTGTCCTCAGTCGGTTCTCGTAATAACTCGGTCATTTCGTTCAGCTCCACCACGTCGTAGTGACGATATTTGGAATGTAAAAGTGTGTTTGGGAAGTTCGCAGGAAAACGATAAACCATGTGACCAGTTTTACGTTATTCCCGTAGCCGCGATTTCGTCCTCGAAACTTTTGGAGATTCAACGCATCGTTCGCAAGCGTGAGATATGCTCAAGGATCGACTTCAATCAGTGGAAATTTAACACGTGGCGCGATACAGAAATTGTGTGAAAAAAACGTCGATATTTTATTGAAAACTAAATATTTTTTTATAATTTCAAAATTTTCGTTATTTTGACAATATTTTTCATTTTTAACGAGACTGTCAGAAAAATGTATGACTGGGATGAGACAAATTTACTTTTTTCAATATTTCCCGCTGCGATGGCAATTTCTTTTTATTTTTCGAGATTCAACAAAATATAGATTTTTTAAAACAAAATTTTCTTTTCAGTGCAGCCGAACCAAATTTCTCTTAATAATTTCAAAATTTCTAACTAAACTGTCAGCAAAATTTTCCGAAGAAACTTTCTTCAATATTTCGCGACGAATTTTTGTGATTTTTCCAAATTTTTTTTTTTTAAATCTTCTTTTTTTTCTATTCTCGAAAAGATCGATAGTGCGTGGTAAACGATTTGGACAAGATGCGGGCCTCAAGAATATTTTTGCCGATCGTTTTCGCCTTCTGCTGGACGAATCATGTCGCCGGACATCCCTTGGCAGAAAAAGAGACCGACTACGTTTTGAATATCGTTCACACGAACGATATGCACTCGAGGTAATTATTTGTATGTAATTATTTTTCTAATCATTGGAAATAAAAATTTCCCTGGATCCGGACGGGTCCGGATTAATATTTCGGGCTTTTTTTTTATTACGATAAAAATACTCGATCGCCAAAGAAAAAACTATTTCTTCTACACACGCATCCAAGATCCACGCAATTGTTCGTCATTGTGCCTCGTCACGTGCTTTGCCTCGTTTCATCAATCAATAAAAAAACCGTCAACAGAAACGTATCAACGAAAATTATTTTTCATTTCCTCAATTCGTTGGCACGCATTTATTCAGACACTCATCAATAATCATAGATTTACCAGGCGTTACTATATTTCAACCCCATTAATTTATGAATTTTTTAAATTATTCTATTTTATAAATTATCAACATAAATTATTGTTTTTTATTTTAAAAATTTTTATTTTATTTTATTTATTAATATTAATATTGATTATTGACAGTAAAATATAATATTATAATATTATATTTACTATTATAAATAGTCATTTAATTTTTTATTTTTGATTTTAAAAAATATATAAATTATCAATTTGAAATATTCAAACAAATAAATGAACTACAAATTTATAAATTATTGAAAATACAGTCCACTTACTTTATTCTGTTTTTTTCTTTTTAACGGTACGAGACAAAAAAGTGGCAGACGAAATTCCGACATGTGGAGTATCTGATATTTATGCAGCTGTATTTCCTTTTGGTTCAGATTTGACGAGACGTCCGCACTCTCTACAAAGTGTTTGGGAAAAGACATAGCAGCGAATAAATGTTACGGTGGTTTCTCAAGAATAGCGACCCTCGTTCGTCAAGCCCGAAATTCCACGACGCCGACACTTTTCTTAAACGCTGGTGACACTTATCAAGGCAGCATATGGTTCAATGTTCACAAGTGGAAGATCGTATCCAAGTTCTTGAATATCTTATCGCCAGATGCCATCGTAAGATATTGAGATTCATCAAAAAATATTCAACTTTACTTTTCTTTGGGAATCGAGACAGGAAAATCCTGAGAAAACATTTTATCATCACCAAAAAGAAAATTTTGTTCGAAAAAGTTTTTCTGACGGTCTCGTTAGGAATGAAATATCTTGTCAGAATAACGAAAATTTCGAAATTATAAAAAAAAATATTTAATTCACCGTTTTCAACAAAATATCGACATTTTTTGACAAAATTTCCTTTTTTTTATGAAATTATCAGTCACTTCCAAAAAGAGATTATATAATCAAGATCCGAGTTGGTTAATGAGGGTTAAGTAAATATTTTCCGAAAATAACAAGTTTGATTATTACTTTACGGAATGACTCGTGGTTTATTGTATTGACCAAAAGGTCGAGGTTTTTTTCGACGAAATTATATTTGGGAAGTGACTCTGGGATAATTGGCTTGATTCGATTGAATGAATAAGTTTTTTTTTATTATTATTGGCTCGTCTTGTTTTCAGTCCCTGGGGAATCACGAGTTCGACGATGGACCGATGGGTTTGGTGCCATTTATAAGAGAAGCAAAATACCCGATAGTCACAGCGAATCTCGATTTGAGTCTGGAGCCAGAATTGGCAGCCTCGAAATTAAAAAACAGCACGATATTAGAGGTGGAGGGAAAGCGGATTGGTGTGATCGGTTATTTGACACCGGACACAAAGCTCATAGCAGCTACGGGGAAAGTCAAGTTCCTGGACGAGGTGGAATCGATAAAAAGGGAAGTGGCCAAATTACGAGGGGAAGGTGTCAACATTTTGATTGCTCTCGGTCATTCGGGCTTCGCGACAGACAAGAAGATTGCCGCTGAGGTTGACGGGATCGATATCGTTATCGGTGGCCATACGAACACTTTTCTTTACACCGGCAAACAACCGGATATCGAAGTACCGGAAGGCTTATATCCTACGGAAGTGGTACAAAAAAATGGGCGAAAAGTTTACGTCGTCCAAGCTTACGCCTACACCAAATATTTGGGCAACATCACAGTCGGTTTCGATAAAAATGGCGAAGTCACCAGTATCCTTGGCAATCCCATTCTCGTCGACAGCAGTATCGAGCAGGTATTTATTTTCACACCAAATTTATCGGTCATCCAATCGCAATCGAGCCTGAAATATTCCGAATAAATAAAATATGAAATATAAAAATAAATAAAAAATAAAATAAAATATCAAATAAAATGTAAAATAAAATATAAAATAAAATAAAAAATACACAAATGAATGCAAATATGAATATAAAACGAAATATAAAATATAAAAATGAAAGTGCGATTAATAATAATGTTCACCTGCTTGGTGATCATTGAAAACAATAATAAATGAATATACTGACAGGCAGAGGACGTTCTGGCAGAACTGGAAAAGTGGCGACCAGAGGTCGACGCGATGGTGAACGAGGTGATCGGTTCAACAAAAGTTTTGCTCGACGGTGACAGTAAAAGTTGTAGACGAAAGGAATGCAACCTCGGAAATCTAATAAGCGATGCAATGATCGATTACGTGAGTAGCTCCAATTGCCTACAATTCAAGTAACAGCGATCGCTAAATCCAATTTAATTATTCCATATGCATATTTTTCCAACACGCCTTATCGCATGAATATTTCATTCGCAGAATGCTAAACAATATGTTGAAACCGATGGCTGGACCGACGCGCCAATCGCTATTTACAATAGTGGATCGATTAGGACCTCCATACGCAAAGCTGAAGACGAAAAGGTAACCTTTCCAACCCTTCCACTCGATTTATCGAAATTATAATTGATTACTTACAATAACCAAATGAAATTTTAAAAAAATAAAATAAAAAATAATTAAAAAATAGAAAATTGTAATAATTAATTAATGGATGATTTTTGAAAATGTATTAATTCATTAATTTAATTAATTATTTTTATATTAAATAATTAATGAGAATAGTAAAATCATTTTTTTTAAAATATCAATTGATTTCATTTAATATTTAATGAATGAGTTTTCAAAATTATTAATTAATTAATGATTCATTAATTGATTATTCTTGTTCGACCTGGATGATGACAAGATCCATGAATTTAATTGGTTGTTTGAAAAATAATTTTTATCACTTTTCTCGCAAATGAATCCTTTTTTTTTCTCATTGCGTAATTATTTTTCTTTATTCGACAGATCACGATGAGCGACCTCTTGTCAGTTATGCCGTTCAGTAACATTCTCCAAAAAGTAAAAATGCCTGGGAAAACGTTCCGCAAGGTTTTAGAATGGAGTGTTCACTCGCTTAAAGTAAATGACACTGCGGACTTGAATGGCGCATATCTTCAGTTTTCCGGAGTCCAAGTAAAAACAGAATTAAGCAAATGCAAAGTTCTTCATTTGCCTAATTTCAAAAAAATTTTAAAATGCTCAATTTGTTTTCGTCAGGTGGTCTACGATTTATCGAAACCGGCGGGTTCGAGAGTCTCTTCGGCAGAAGTACGCTGCGCCCTCTGCGATATCCCGAGCTTTAGTGAGCTCAATGATGACGCTGAGTACACTATTTTATTGTCTGATTTTTTGCGAGAAGGCGGAGACGGTTACTACATGTTAACGAATTCGACGTTCACTACAACTGGTAAGTTGTTTTACAGTATTTTAGTAGAAAATGTGAGGTCTTATTCGATTTATTTTATTTATTTTATTTATTTTATTTATTTTATTTATTTTATTTTGAAATTAATTGCAGGAATGACCATGGACGAAATATTGGTCGAATATTTAAAGAATAAGAGTCCGGTCCATCCGGACGTAGAGTGGAGAATCAATTATTTGGTGAGATCCGGTGACTATGAGACATTGAGCCCCGAGCCCGACGCGACCGTGTTAAATTCTATGGACGAAAGAACTAACCAGGGACGTTCTTACTCTTGGATCAACCGTGCTTCTAGCTTGACAACACTTTTGCCTCTCTTGGTATACCAGCTAACTCGCTGAACACCATTTTCGTATAATTTTGTATTAGGCACATCACAAAGCGACGTTGTACTTAATTTTTCTCAATTATTTAAATGCCTCGAAAGTTATATGCACGTCGAAAACCAAAAATCTGCTGCTCGCTTTCTGAAGCAACGTTCAAACCTGACAAATCAATTATTCAACATTTTTATCTCGTTCACAATCATATTTTTATGAATACAATCGAAAAAAAAGAAATTCTTTGTCAAAAAAAATGTGTTGCCCCATTCGATCCTCGCGAAACAAAAATACTCCGTGCCAACTCGATCCTTCGTCTTTAACGATTTTTTTCTAATTTTTCAATCCGGAACAAGAAAAAAATGACACTCAAGCCATGGAGTAGAAAAATGACGAAATTTATTATTTTTTCTCAACATTCCGAAGATCGAATCTAAAAATGTATCGATAAATTTTTTCTTTTTCTTTCCGCACAGGAATATTATTCAGTTTTTGTAATAAAAGAATCTGTGAAGTTGAAAAATTATTTTATACCCTCGATTGCTCGCAATCAATCCTCCAGAGACTGGACACGATTTCCCAAAAGGAAGTGAACTCTCTTGAGAGTCTCAGTGACGTCGTTGATCTCTCGACAAGGCGGATCCACGTTATCGAACAAAGTTTTTATCATGTTGCTCAAATTTTCGATGATGTAGGGCTCGTTTTCGACGTTACCCTCCGCCGCCAATTCAATGTAGTCGCTAAAGTTGGTCAGAGCTTCTTTCCCCTTCTTCAGCTGCTCTCGACTCAAGTTCATTGTCTAGTGAAATAACAAACAAAGAAAAAAGGGCAATTAAAAAATGTCGCCGATATCTTGCTTTCCATCTCTTGAGAAATTCGTTGCCGCAATGAGATTAATTCGAGTACCTGCAGCGTTGGAATTCGCGCGTACACCGGCCAGTCTTCCCGGCACGGTTGGCATTGACATTCGAAGAAAAATTGTTGTCGCAGCTTTTGTTTTCTATCGTGAAGACTATCCACCGCGTAGTGCTTGCCATAATTATCGAACACCTGACGTTCAAAATTTTTGTCAAGTTGCAAGATTCGCAATGAAGAAACAGTTTTATTTTTCTTCTTGGGCTCTTTACTCACTTGCTCGCCGGCTTGAATCGGCTGAAGGGCATACAGCGCAATGCTTGTACCGTAATGAACTCTTGTGACCATGCAATCGCAGCTGTGATTGAGCAAGCTCAGGAATGGCTGCATCGAGGCCCCGCGCTCTGCGTCGAACAATCCTCTCGTTTCCTGCACCTAATCAGACAAAAAGACAGAAAATTTGAATTAGCAGGTCAAAAGTTAATTTTTCGTCGTCTGATCTTTGTAGGAATGTAATTGGACAATCTCACAGTGTGCACGTTGCTTGGAATTATTTGTTGATGTCTTGCGATGAGCCCACCGATGAATATTGACCATGGATTCTTTCGCACGGAGCATATGTCCCCGATGAATCGCTGGCCAAAAAAATTTGTCAACTTCCCAAGGCAGTAAACGATGTAGACGACGTTGAAATTTCTTCCAAACAAATCAGGGCCTGATCTCTGCTCCGTATTCGTCGTCAGAGTAAAGACACTCGAGTAATCTTTTTCGTTCAGAGCTGGCGGCGTCCCCGTGAATCCATTTATCCGCGGATCTGAAGAATTTAATTATTTTGATATAAAACCAGAAAATTCGATCGAATACCGAAAAATTTGCAACAAAAACAAGAAGAAACTTTTTGTATGATTTTTTTCTTGAAAGAAGAAATAATCCGTGTCGCGAAATCTCGAAACGAAGATATTGTCATTTTTATTTTTTAGCCCGTTGAGAAAATTATATGAAAATTCAATATTTTTGTCAACGGAGCATGTAAACAGTTGGGTAAATATATTCATACCTTTTTCGAACTCCAGGGCTTCTATTTTCCGTTTCAAGGCTTTGAAACTGCCGGCTTCTTTTCGGGCCTGAATGGCAAGCCGGAGGCTCATAAGACCCAGAAGATTGAATTCCCATTTGAGCATGACGCCAATAACGCGGCATTCGAAAACGTGATGACGTTCCCAGGCTTGGTCGCGACATTTTTCATCGCAATAAACGACATTTGGACATTTTTTACAAGGAACAGATGACCAAGTTTGACGCAGGCAGTTGGAGCAGTGAGTGTAAAAGTTTTCAGGCGTCAAGATTGTGGCGTAGCCTTGTTGAACGCTCAGCAATTCTCCAGGCTCGATATTTCTTCTCGCCCGAACATGACGTCCAAATTCCTTGTCGTAAACTACGACAAGGGCTGAAGAAACACCCGGAAGCTCAGGATTGTCGTTGGGCGTGATGGGTTTATGTTTCTCTTCGTCAAACAATTTTCTTTGTTCCGGATAAACAGTTTTGTCATTCAACGATTGAGCCGTGTTGGGATATTTTTTTTTGGTCCCATCGTCCAGCTTCATAGCTTCGATGTTTACTTCTATTTTTCGCATGTTGAGTTTTATTTCTTCGGAACTCGTGCCCAGAGCTTTGAAGCATCGAGTTTGTCTTGACAATAATTTGGGCCCCAATTCTTGCGGATAATGAAGAACGAGCGCGTGCTGTATGTCTTTGATACAGTGTTCGTAGAGCCTCGCTTCGTAGAGCAGTGCAGAACGATTGGCGTAAGCGAGAGCCAATTCGACGGAATCGGGCTCTGCATAAGCTATAGCTTTTGTGTAAAGCCCAATTATCTCATCTCTTCTTCCCTTTGTTTTTGCCGAAACGAATAAATCGTTACCGGCTTTGCGAAGGGAAGCCGAGACCGTTGAGCTCTTTTCTTCCACCTCGATCTTCGGCGTCATATCATATTTCTCGAGCAAATTTAATGTGTAAGAAAACCTTTCTTCCTCGGTTTTTAACGCACTGAACTCATCTTTTGTGATTTTAACTTGAACAGCTTTCTCAAGCTTACCGCTTAATCGTATCAACTCAGCTTCCATTATTTTTCTCCCTTTCTTCGTTACGCGGAAGACAACAATGTAGTAGCAATTTTGATGATTTTATTATTATTATATTTTTATTGTCGCTGCTCGTCTACTGTCTCGAATGGAAAACACACCGGTCGCCGCAAATAGTCGCCGAGCACTGCAGCGAAGAGTCAAAACGTAAATACCGTGTCTTTTTTTAGCTCGTCAGAAAAAACGAACGTGCTTGGGGGCCAGAGCCGTTCTGCGATTCGTCCGATTCGTCGTTGAGCTGTACGTTTTGTTCGCTCTGATAGCGCAATTCAAAACGCCGTTCACGTGTTCGTGTTTTGTCGTTAGGTTTGTTGTTGGAAAGTAATGTTTGGAAACTTATTCAGATCCATCCAGATTTTTAACATTTTTCACTTTAACGCAAAAACCTTGAGAAAAAAAAACCAAGAGAAATCCTTACAAAATTCATGCATTTTTCGAAATATTTCAATTTTGAAAAAACATCCATAAATTGGTAGCTCGAAAATAAGCGTCTCCTCGCTTCTGATTCGCTCGAGCCTGGCCAATCATAAAAATACATCCCTAAATACAAATGCGATTTTTACTCAAAGGTGAAGCCGGACAACATAATGATAATGATATTTCACGTAAATATAGAACAAATCACTGTTATAATCCGACGAGAGTTTTTTTTTTCATTTCCAGTTGCCTGAATGGAAAATCTAGACTATCGAGTTACCGACGCCTCTGGAGAAATTTCGCACGAGCTTTTACGTGGGTTGAGTTCGATTGATAATCAACAACTGGGGGAATGACCCGCGCGAGCGAGTCGTGTGACAGCTTGCAGTCGTGGCCGTGACTTGATATAGAACACGTCCTGTGTAAAATGGGTGCGGGAAGGAGTCAATTTACCGAGGAAGAATTGCAAGATTATCAAGTACGTAGACATATTAAAATGAACGAGAGGAAAGGAATTTATCCAACATCGTTCATTTGTTTATAAAAATAATAGAGAGTTTCGTGCGTCAAGCATCGCATGCAAAAATAAATCATCTCACGCGATGTATCACAGAAACTTCACGTTCGTCTGTGCTGGCCGCCAACAACTCGACAATGCGAACGTGCTTATCGATTTTTCAGTGCTCTCATTACTTTATCTCAGTAGCTCCATTGTTATTTGAATCCCAAGAATTCCCTTTTTCAACAAACAACAAAATTTGTATTTTTCTCTATCGTTCGAGTCGTGATATCGATTGTTTTGACAGACACATGGAAAACGACGAATCACGAGGCTGCCCGGCTGCGATTGGTCGATCGGAAAAGCGCGCGCTATTTCAACGTCGTTTTTTCCTCAAATTCATCATTTCACTCAAACTTTGACGTTTTATTCGTCATATTTACGGATTAAAGAGCGCCCTCCATAAAAAACCGGTTTTCTTGCTCCCGCCTTTCAAATTGAATAGAATAATTTAAAAGAAAAAAATAAATAAATCAAATTTAATTGAAAAAACTAGAATAAATAAAAAAATTGGAATACTTTGTCAAAAATGGTGGAGCAGACTTTATTGCAATTCAGAAGCTGAATTTATTAAAACAAATGACAAAAGTGGATGAATTATTAAAATAATTATTGAAAAATCAATTTTTCCTCTTTTTAACGAAGCAAACTTCAGTATCGTTTTTTTTCATGCTTCCAGGATCTGACTTATTTTTCAAAAAAGGAGGTGCTATAGTGAGTACGACAAAATAATCGACAATTTTTATTTTCTCAATCATAGACGAGTTTAAGGTAAAATTTGAATTTTTGTTGCAGCGCCCATCAAAAGTTCAAGGCATTGGCACCAGAAAAAGTGGGACATAACAGAAACGCGAAATTGCCGATGCCAAAGATCCTGCAATACCCTGAATTGCGAGTAAATCCGTTTGGCGATCGAATTTGTAAAGTTTTTAGTTCGAGTCAGGATGGCGATTGTACATTTGAGGATTTCTTGGATATGATGTCAGTTTTCAGCGACGCTGCCCCCAAAGCTGTAAAAGCTGAACACGCATTTCGAATTTTCGGTAAGAACTTTTTTTTTTTTCAAAATCTCAAAATCTTTGCATTTCATCGAATCCGCCACGACCGAAAATCATAATCGATTCTTTTCTTTTTCTTGCTAGTCTTCGTGGCTGCATTTTTTACGTTTTCGAAAAATTACATAAAATCCAGACTCGATACATTTTTTATTTCGTCCATTTTTTAATGACCCTCAATCGGTAGTTACAATAATTTTTTTTTACCATAAGACTAAGTATTTATGAGTATATTTAAACAGTTGCAAGTCTACGATTATGTTTCATACTTCGTTTATAATTATATTTCGGGTTTTTCTCCCCGATGCAAATATTTGATCGAGGATTGTATTTTTGTTGTCCAAACTGCAACAATTTATTGTTTTATCCATTGTAAACCCGGTGAATTGCATGGAAACTAGTGATGCCGTAGTTTGAGCCTTTTTCTTGCGCAGATTTTGATGGTGACGACATGCTGGGTGTTGGAGATTTGCGACAAGTAGTGGACAGACTGACAGCCCCGCAGAGACTCAATGAAACGGATATGCAAAGATTGCTGCAATTTTTATTGGACGAAGCTGATCTCGACGACGACGGAGCTTTGAGTTTCGCCGAGTTCGAACACATTATCGAGAAGAGCAGTGATTTTTCAAAGTATTTATGCGGAATATTTTAAAAACATGAAAAAAAAATTGTTTCCCTTCGTCGTTTTTGATATTCAACTTTTTTTTTTCTTTCAGAACTTTTCGCATACGTTTGTGAAGCACGAATCGTGACTCAACCTAAAAGATATTAAGACCTGCGTCCATCCCCAGGAGATCGATTTCTATGGGGCGCGATTTTGGAAGAAAAAAATAGTCAACGTTAAGACTGAACGAAAAATAATGATATTTTCTTCTCGCGCTACGAGGCCTAACGATTTCTTCGCTCATACAAGAAGAAAATGCAAAAACTCCGATGGTTACAAGCGCGAAAGTGATATCTGACGACGGAGGAGAATTTTTCATGAAAAATCTTGATATCTCATTGAAAAAGCATTTTTTCAGCAGATTTAACTTTCCAATCTGCAAAACTTGACCAAGAGTCTCTTTCAAGAAATGCATCACTCATTTTTACCGAGCCAGGCCAAGCTCACATTGTTCTTCTCGGCCTAACGCCTTTATTTATTTATTTATTCTTTAAAAATGATATTACTTACGATTTATTCCCGAAGAACGGAGACGAAGCACAAAATAGACAAAAAACTATATCGATGAGCTCGACTGGACAAGACCTCGATGTTTAATCATTGAATTGAAAATTTAACTGCCAAACAACATTTTTCGACAAATTTTTCAACCCCAAAAGGAACTCAACAAAAATATATACAATTTTCTTCTTCTACTCGCCAAATTTTTTCTCAGTCTCGATAAAACTGGGAAACTCAAAGATCTGAGGTAAAAATTAATCCTGCCAAGCCCATAATTCGCTGCAGCAAATTCAAGAGATTCCAACATCGCCATAAAATAATATAAATCGAAGAATGCCAATTAAAAATTACTGACGATCTCAAAAATTCGAAATAAAATCATAATCTGTATGAAATATAATTCTGAAGTTCGCAACGTTGAGAGGCAACGAAGAATATTTTTTCCTCTATTATTGACAGTTTTTGGCTCGCCAAAGAAAACTGTTTTATCGTCCGGATCAAATATTGAATAATAATTACGAGTTCGGCTGAAGAGTGAAGAAAATTCCATTGCATTCCAACGTTGCAAACTTCAGCACGAATATAAAATTGTGATAACCCCGTTGTAAAACGACCACGTCTCAATAGCGAAATAAAAAAAATTCGTCGATTCTTACGAAACCTTAAATTACCGTCCGAGGTTTCAATTTATTCACGACCCAAATTCTGGAAATGATTGAGAAGTTGTAGAAAAAATAAAAAGTGGAAAAATTAATTATTCAATTGGGTGAGGAAGTTTTCTGTTGTCGAACGACCGTTTCGTCGTTGTTTTCTTTTTTTTTGCTCGAGCCAAATCGACTTTGGCTTTCTAGTACCACTAGAAGTATCCTCTGTAAAAATAGGAAAAAATTTTTTGGCTCCTCGCAACGTGGTCTGAATTATTTCCATAGCAAAAAGGGAATTTCTCCTGTTTTTCAAAAATTATTCCAGTTTTTTTAAACGCACTCAGACTTTTTGGTTGTTTTTTTAAATTAGGAAAAAAAAAGATTTTCAAAATTTTTTTCATAAGATTTTGTTGTTTTAATTAGAATTATTTTTTTCTTCTTTTTTTTTCAATTGGTCCAGACAATTTTCCGTCTCTGGTTGTTTATGGTTAATATTCCAAAGGAAAGTTTAGTTGCACGTTCGACTGTATCCAACGGGACGAAAATGTGATTTTTTTTCTCAAAATATCAAAGATTTGATGAATTTTGTGATTTTTTTCAAAAAGAGACATTTTTTTTTTCAAATAAATGCAGAAATGCCCTTCTTGATAGAATTGGATTTGATTTATACTCACGGCAACTTCATACGCATGAAGATCCAGCAGGTAATGAAAGAAACGATGATGCTTATGAAGCCGACGCAAATGAGAAGGATCCTGTTGAGCTTGGGGGTCGACGGACTGTGTGTTTGGTCCAGAATAATGAAACCAAGGCCGCCGAGTGTGAACAGAAAGCTCGAGGCCAGACCCTCCATTATGTACTGGCCGTTGACACGGTAAGGCATGAACGCAACCTTGAAAATGATTATTTCAGCAAATTAACTCGATAAATTTGACAGTTCCGAATTTTCATCGTAAGAGAAAATGAAAACATTTTTCTTGATTTTTTTTTTCAGCTCCCCCCCCTCTCGACATAATTATTCATTGGTAATAATGCTTAAAAAAAAATTGGGCCCGTTTTTCGCAAAAGGACGACTCTCGTAAATATTTACCAACAACTTAACCTAAAATATGTATAGCGCGGAAGGCCCGTGTTTCGTGTGTCGGTCAGTAGAATTGACAATTGTTGTGGTGAATTGTAAAAAATAATTGAGGTGTTGGAGTGTTTTTTTTTTCTTTTTTTTTCTAATAACAAAGGAAACTGATGATTGTACTTACCGGTCTCGTGTGGCCGTGTTCATCGGTGGTCGAGCCAACGCTGGGTGGTTCGACGATAACATCGTAGATGATACCTGTCAGGGAGAGCAGAAAAATGTTCTGTTTCTAAGAAATTGAGAGTTTGAGGGTTTTATTGAAGATGGAAGAGGAAAAGACGAGAAAACATATGCGGAAATGGAGATAACCTAACCTCCTGTCACCATAAAGTACGAGAGCAGTACTATTGAAAAAACAACCATCGCGCTGGGTTTTACACACCATGATGGTTTTTTTAACTTCAAATTTGGCACTTCGAGGACCGAAAACGGTGCTCGATATATGATATCCATTTTTGTCAAAAAGTTTTGTTCGGAGACCGGGGCGTCCGCGACACGTAAACCTTTTTCTACACACTAGTCAAACCGCACACCGAGATAAACATGTCTGGCTATCCATTCGAATATATATATATATATATATATTCGTTGAGCGCGATCATGAAAGAAATCTGTATTATCGACTGTTAGTACTTTTACCCATAGCCAGTTATATAGTGACTATATAGTGCTATATAATCAAGCGCGACTATCCAAGTATGCTATGAAGAAAAGCCGAACAAAGATCAGAGGGCCCAGAGCAATTTGAATTTTACAATCCCATAACATAAACACCCACACATACAAAAAAAAATTCCAGGAATGATTTTTCGATGTTTTGGGACATTTTAAGCACATTGACATTGAGATTTGGGAAAAAAAACTTTTTCACAGTCTTATTATAAATTATCTAATTATAAAGCCAACGGAAGTGGATAAAAAAATTCTCTGAAATTTGATGATTCGATAATAAAAAAACTGAACGAGGTCGCCGAAATTCTAGAAATCTCTCCTATTGAAAGACCGATGGATCTTGAAGGAAATCAAAGGATAAAGATGTACGCACGACTGATTGGTAGCATCGATTATTACGTATATTATCATACCCGACTCCAGCTTGCAGCGTCTCATATTTACACATAACAATAATTGGCCTTGATGAATATAATAATTAGATAATTATATTAATCGAAGGACTCGTTCGCGCTCAATCGATTTATCTCATACTCAATTCATTTTTGGACAACATCTGTAAATGTACATATTGAATGTAACACGATGGTGGTTTGTAGTGCGATGGGAATAAAGATAAAAAGGATAAAAGCGATTTGAGGGGGTGGGGGGATCGGTGTCCCAGTAACAAACGGTACGACGGCGCGTATTTTATTCCATAGCCTTTTCTATATCGTTGCATTATTCACTTTCACAGCCTATAAAAAAATGTACTATGTACAATATATATTGAATATTTACCGCGCGATATACGATGGAATGAGAAGTTTAGATTTATTTTCGTTTGTTTTTTAATCCCATGACTTTAATGATTTACCTGCAAAGTTTATTTCCGACCACGCACCAACCCGAGAAAGAATAAACGTTTTCAACGGTATCTCGACGGTTACTTTTTACTTCTTACCTAAAAGTTTTATCTACAAATACTATCGAGTCCGATCGCGACCATCCTCGGATCATTATCATTCTCTTTTTTCCTGATTTTTCATTCTCGTACACTTTCCCTGTGAGCTGGACATTTTACCGCAGTTTCATCTTCGATTGACAACGCTCTCCTCAACATTTTCTTCCTCTCATGACTCCATCCCGTTTCCATGCCCACGAGCCCCAGCCCATTCCGCTCCGGCCATCGAACTTCCAGGATTGTTCAGTTGCTTGTATCCCTGGAACAATAAGCACGCTGCTTTGTCTCGATCCAATACAAAATTGAAACAGTCGGACGGTATTGAAGGTCCGAGGCTTTAAATACAATTGAAAAAACAAATTTTCTCCAATTTTAGGCTCAAAATTGATTTTCCATTGCATCGGAATCGCTCGAACTTCAATATTATTCCTCAAAGCTTGCCCCGAACATTTTCCTCCACCAGCGACTCCACGCGTACCTCAGTTTTACAAAAACGACAATGACATCCACGTCGCGAACGATAATCGATAAACATTTTTTTATTTTTCCGAAGGAAAATTTCTCGGTAAATTCCCCGAATCAAGGCTGCAGCTCAAAAGTGGTCCAAATTTTTTTTCATGTTATCCTATCACTACCAGATGGTAGCTCATGTAATTTTACGGTCGGCGACGCCACGAAGCCCCATAGAATAAACCCCATAAGAAGATTTTTTTCCTTATTTAATTATAATTTACTTATAAAAAAAATTCTTATTTTTCTTATTACAAGAAAAAAATTCTTATTTTCCCCATTATAAGGAAAAAAGTTTTCATTTTCCTTATTGTAAGAAAAAAAAAATGTTCTTATTACGTCGAATATCCTCCCCGCCTACATTCGACATAATTACCGATTTTTGTTTCATCGAGAAGCAACAGCAGCAGATTACGCAGACACAAGTTACACCGCGAAATAAGGAACTGGGGGAAGGAACAAAATGACAAAAAAGAGAGCGAATAACGTCATTGAATTACTGGTTGGGTGTGTGTGTCTGTGTGTATACGTTCGGTAGATGAAAAGAGGTTGGTTGATTTATCAGAATCGATAATTGGTATACGCTGTTCGTTCATGCTTCCATAGTAAGGTCTTCGGACGATAATCCTTTTGCCGTATCTTACAGTGTTATTGAACGAGTCTCGGAGACGCTCTGTGAACGTTTTGTACTCCATTTCCGGATTATTCTGGCCAAAATCAAAGTCCGCAACTTCGACCGTGAATCTCGCTCGGCTCTGGATGTAATAAGCAACTCCGAATATAATGAGGACGACGGCGGCCAAAGAACAGGAAACCGGCACTACGATCACTGACAATTGCGGCTGTGTCTTCACTGAAAATCCAAAATAACCAATTATTCGGCCAGCCCACACAAACGGAAACTTTACAAGCCACGAATTTGCAAATTCGAAAAAAAAAAAAAAAAAATGAATTTCTCTTCGCAATAAGAAAATTAGCGAAAAACAAAATCGACTCTGTGCAGCCTCGTAAGGAGTTATGACAAAACCAATGACCTGCAAGCGTCCATCAACTCAAAGTGCAATGACGTCGGACTCGTATAATCTTGCGAGATAAATAATAACCCACCGTCGTAAATATTAATGGTAACAGGATAAACCTGTTTGCTAACTTGGTTATCCAGTATAACGACTATCGTATAAACGCTCGGTTCGAGAAAATAATGAACGATTGAAAAATTGCACGTTGGTAGAAGAATGCCCTCCTTGCAAGTTTCATTTCCGGTCACGTTGTACTGTCCGCGATGGAAATTCAGACACTTGGTGAACGGTCCTGAACCGTGACAAGTTACGTTCAACGAAAGCATGTCCCAAGGTTGTATCCAGTTTGTCCCGTCAACGGTTATCTTGTTTATAGCCGCTGCGAAAAATTAGAAAAAAAAAACTTGAGTTTTCACGTTTTTACGTTCGAAGTGACTAAAAATGAGAGCAAACAATTCTGGAGGCGTCAAATCTGAAAAATGACGAAATTCGAAAGGAATTTATGGAAGACTCGAGTTTTTTGGGCTTACCTTTCGCTTTGACTTGTCGATGAAAGTAGCCATAAGTTTTTTTCGGATCAGGTGGAATGATGGACGAGTTTAAACATACGAAAGGAAACGTGACGTTTCCGAATTGTTCGGGGATCATGGGTCGAGTTGCATTTGGCGCTGGGGTCGTTGTGACGTTTTGCAACGGCGCTGCAACGCCAACGGGCGTCGGGGTCGTGGAGGAGTGAGTCGTCGGCGGGACGAGCGTAGAATTAACATGATTTGTCGAATTTGCTGGTTTTCCGGTGGTTGTTGTGATAATCGACGGGGCTATCGTCGTCCCCGTGGTTTTTGTTGTCGTGGGTTTTGCTGTCGTTGTCGTAGTCGTCGTCGTCGTCGTCGTCGTCGTCGTCGTCGTCGTCGTCGTCGTACGCGATAACGAGCGCCTCGACCGTGTAGGTCTCATCGGGCTTTTCGAATTTGTAATCAAAACTGAAATCTTCGGTCATCCCGTAATATTTACAATTGACGAACCAGTAGGTCGATCCTTGGCTCAAATTTTTCTGGACGTAATAATCGTCGCCCTCACGTAACGTGATATTTATTTTCGTGTCTAAACCGGACGCCACAAAATCTCTGCTCAAACTGTTATTGCCTTGAGCCATACTCATGTTCCCATTCAGGAGACCTGGAAAACAGTCATTCCCATTGAGCAATCTTACGGATTTTTATCCTCTGAAAATTTAGAGACGCTGCAGCGTCTTAATGCCAAAAAAACAAAAAAAAACGTTCGAATTGACGAGACCAGTCGCGCCGCTCGTCTATATTCTCAAGATTGAGCCTTTTTTCGTTACGTTCAAACTCAAAATGGTCGTCATGAAAAAAACGCGTCTGTTTATAAAAATTTATCATTTTTTTGGATTAAAACTTCTCCTCCAGACTCACTTGTTATTTGGAAATCTGCTCTACGACTCGTTAACTCGCTCCAGTAGAATAATATTTCTTTTCTAACGATCACTTGGACCTCGTAAACCCCCACCGGATATCTGTCTGGCGGATAATCCACCACCCAGTAGGACGTAGTGTTCGAAGTCGCTGGCGACTGAAAATCAATTTCCAACAATCTGACAACTTTTTCTCCCTTTTTTTAGAGCAGAAGAATTTTTTTCCACGTGCAAATTCAAATTTGTAAATTTGTGAGAAAAAAAACTCGAAACTTTCATTAAAAGGAATAATTTTTGCCAATTTTTCCATTTGATTGGAATTCTTGAGAAAAAATAAACGGAAAATCTGGTAAGGAGAAACGTTTTGGTCACCTCGTATTCACGAGGCTCCAGTGCATTGTCCATCCATGAGTAACGGAATGTTCCGGAGGGCCTGCTGCCATCGCTTTCAAAAAGATCGGCTTTAAAGACTATTCTGCCGCCTCGGACGCAGGGTCCGTCATTAGTCAGGCTCAGATAGCCGCTGAATCCTTTGACTGTAAAAATTATAACATAAAAGCATTATTTTCGTTTATAGCATGCACTCGAATAAAAAGGCGGCAATGATTATCGTCTCTGGATTGATAAGAGTCATCCTTTGCAGCTGATAAGTCGAAAAATGTAAGCGAGATTATTATAAAATTTAATATGATATTTGGAACTTTGGGGATTCAACATAAGCCTCCAAAAACTTTGGATTCAAACAAATTTTCTTTAACATTACGTGCTACTTGTTATTTTTCGGTTTCAGAAGGGAAAGATCGAAAAAAATTTATAATCGCGCCGTGTAATAGTTACGAAAGATTCCGACGATGGACCCAGACGTTTTTTCCATCGAATAGTTCTTTGCTGGAACGACGTGCTTTTGTTCGAATAAGCCTCAATATTGAAAGCTGTCGTATTATTCAGAGACGTGGGTGGATTTTAAAGAACAAGTCAAATGAATAGTTGGGCCAAATGTATTCGCTATGGTTTACCTTGAACGGAAGAATAAAGAATTGCGGTTATAAGAGAGAGCTCCAGTCTCGCGAAATTCATTTCGAATAATCGCGTAGCACACACACTGCTTTTATCACATCTGTGTAGTGAAAAATATTTTGACAGTAACAGGCTTGGATGTGTTTTTTTGCGTGAGTCACGCTCCTATCGACGCAAGAAGCACGTTTACGTTTCACCAGCACTGCGAATATCAATCGGACCGCGAGAGCACTACAGTCTACATGTATAATAATCACCGTTGAAAAACAACACAACCTCGATACACTAATCGTCGTGGTATTATCGTCTTGAGATTGCTGTTTTAATTAGATGATACGGTCTCGGCAATCACAACCCTTGAAAGTGTCAAAATATACTCAAAAGGATTAGCTTCTCAATGAACAACGAATATACGTCTCTTGAAATAAGAGACAACAATGAAAACCGCGTTTTATCGAGAATGTCAGATAAGAACGGGCGCCGTAGCGACTGTACACCGTGACACTGGACAGTGTTCGTGCGCACTCAAGATAGAAAATAGCTCTCGTATATATCGTTCTTGTTTTCTTCCGGACGTGTTTGTGTCACAAACTCAGTCGGTATAAAAATCTTGATTCCCGAACTGTCAAGTTGTTTTTTTTCTTTTGACAAAATACGGAGAAAACGTTTTTTCCCTCGCACTCGTTCGAACAAAATCGCTGTCGGTAATGTACCGACCGTGCGGGAGGAACAAAGTGGCGGCATCGTGCGACCACAAAAAAAAACATATTTAAAAATACACAATGGCAATAAAAGGTTTTTCTTATCTTTTCGGTGCAGTTATCAATTGATCATCTTAGCAGAAACAATTTTTTCCCTGTAGACTTTTTTTTCTTGGGTGGGTTATACGCGATGGCGACGGGAACTGACAATTGAACAACAACAAAAAACTACCAATGGTTCTTGACGAACTACGACGCGACGAGACCTCGAACGAGTCGCGATTTCAAGTGAAATAATATCCCGTGCAGTCGTAACCCAAAAGTCGCGAATGCGCGTCGTGCTCGATCTTTTTCTTTATTTGTGAAGACGCAAAATCGTCAAAAAATAACGTTAACTTGTTAGACCTATAAACATATGGAGTAATGACAATGATTCGTGTCATAAATCGTCATCGTTCACCACAAATTATCAGCGTATCTCGTGTTTTTATGACGTGTTCGTGAAAAACCTTTTTTAAATCGCTCGCTCGTGATGTCTCTCAAGAATGACTTGAAAACGTAAACAGTGTGACACACCCTTTGGTTATAATAATTTATAAACAACCCTAACTTTCAAACCGCGAATCGAAAGAATAAGAAGGATAAAAATGTTTCGTAGTCGGAGTTGGTTTGGGGGTGGTTTGTGGAAACCCAAAAATCCACATTCCCTGGAACATCTCAAGTGAGTCCGGCAACATTGTCGACCCCCAAATTCTCGTTATATAATAATATAATAAAAACAATTAATTCCCCTGTTTTGTTTCCTCTCCAATCAGATATCTTTACAACGTATTGTCAAAGAATCAAAATGTCTCTGACAACAATAGAGGCTTACTTGTCGAAACCCTACGCTCCATAGCTGAGATTTTAATCTGGGGAGATCAGAATGACAGCAGCGTGTTCGAGTGAGTCCAAAAAACTCATAAAAAATTCCACATTCCTTTTTTCTTCCTCGATTGTAAAAAAAACTACCAACTTTTCTTTTTTGATGATTTTTTTTTTACGCTGCTTGGAAATAATTGATATCCGCGACACGGAGCATCAAATTTTCCATCAGACAAAAAAATTGTGTAGAAATATAATCCGTATTTATGGCAGGATGGTAAAGAGTGAATCTGTACTTTTCACAGCTTTTTCTTGGAGAAGAACATGCTGTCGTTTTTCCTTCGAATAATGAAGCAAAAATGTGGCAGTTATGTTTGCGTCCAACTGCTCCAGACACTCAATATTTTGTTTGAAAATATCCGCAACGAGACCTCGCTCTGTAAGTTTTTCTTCTTACTCTCTCAAAAAACTGATTTTTTGTCTTTGTCGGTGTTGCAAAAAATAAAATGAAATAAAATAAAAGAAATAAAAGAAATAAAATAAATAAAATAAATAAAATAAATAAAATAAATAAAATAAATAAAATAAATAAAATAAAATAAATAAAATAAAATAAAATAAATAAAATAAAGTAAAATAAAATAAAATAAAATAAAATAAAATAAAATAGAATAAAATAAAATAAAATTTGGTTCGTTTGTTTCAGATTATCTGTTGAGCAACAACCACGTCAATAGCATAATAGTGCACAAATTTGATTTTAGCGACGAGGAGGTGATGGCGTATTACATAAGCTTTTTAAAGACTCTCAGTCTGAAGTTGAACGCTCACACGATACATTTTTTCTATAACGAGGTAAACAAGGTACACTCGTTGGCAAGCAATTATATTTATTTAAAAAACCATTGATGTTCGTTTACTGGCTTTAGTCGTTGTAACGAATGTTTCCATGTATCTGTGGATTGTGCAAAAAATAAAATTATTCCTGTTGGGTTGCAGCACACCAACGATTTTCCTCTCTACACGGAAGCGATCAAATTTTTCAACCATTCGGAGGGAATGGTTCGGATTGCTGTACGTACATTGACCTTGAATGTTTATCGCGTTGAAGACGCCTCGATGCTCGCTTTCATACGAGACAGAACCGCTGCCCCATATTTCAGTAACCTCGTCTGGTTCATTGGAAATCACATCATCGAATTGGACACTTGCGTTAGAAACGATGCCGAGTAAGTCCAGCCACAATAAAAACTCGTTTAGGAGAATGGCTACACACAAGAAAACTAAAATATTGAAAACAATGGAAAATTCGAAATTTATAGAATTTTATGAAATTTTCTGTGCATACTCTTGAGTATTAAATATTAATATACAAATTTTTTAAAAAAATTTCTTTAAAAATGTGGGAAAGTTGGGGGATTTGGGATTAAGGAGAGTATATTGTCTGTTGCAGTCATCAGAGTCAAAACAGATTGTCGGATTTAGTGGCGGAACATCTGGATCATTTGCATTATCTGAATGACATCCTTTGTCTAAACATTAAGGATTTGAACAAAGTATTGACGGAGCACTTGTTGCATAAGCTTTTGGTACCTCTGTACGTCTACTCATTGATGAATCCTAAAGCTCTGCTCTACCAAAACGTCGTAAGATTATTTCCTCGATTAGTCAGCCAGCTGTTGAAAAATCGATGGAATTTTATAATTTGATCATTTCTTTTTTCTCTTTTCTCGATCCAAGGACGAGAGAAAGCACGTGAGCGTGGTTGTCTCGTTGTTTTTGCTGTCGCAAGTCTTTCTCATTATTTCCCACGGTCCTCTGGTGCATACGTTGGCCGCAGTGATCCTGAAGTCCGACTCGAGTATAATCGAGAACGGAGCAGGCAAAATACTGGAGGAATACACGGACCAGAGAATCGCCAAGCCGATCGCATTCACGCCGCCAAAAGAAAGTTTGGAAAAATCTCTCGAGAGCCTGAGCGAGTTACATAATGCGGAAACGGACGAGAGACTTTATCGTCGACCGGAGAATCCGGTGGTCGAACGAATCGAGGAAATTGACGAGGACACAGCGACCTGCGAGCCTGGCACTTCGCAACCACTTCCCGTCGATGCAAACGCATTGGAAATCAGTATTCCCACCGATGGCATCGAAAAAATAGAGCACCTCAACGTTACCGACGAGGAGAAGGAACAAATCTTGGCTCTCGAGAGCCCTTTGCCCTCCCAACATCCGACCAACAACGCTGTCAAAATTTCTACCACTAACAAACCGTTTTTCGAAACTATCATCAACTCTCTTCATTGCCCGGAAAACGATTACGCCACTCTCTTCGCCCTTTGTCTACTATACGCCTTAGCTAGCAATCAGGTGACTAGTCTTCTCATTTTATGGAGCGTCGCTACACACAACAATTTTGCCATTTTAAAAAACATAGGAAAATTCGAAATTATTAGAATTTGATAAAACTTCGTGAGCATACTCTCTAGGATTAAATATAAATAGACAAAATTTATTTAGATTTTTCTTCAGATACTCGAACTCAGATATATATAGGTATATCTTTTGCATGTTCTAAACTCAAATTATTCACCAACTATGGAGAGGAAAAATAGAAAAAAAATTGTGTCGTCGTATTTGATGCTGAAGAATATTGTCTCCATATATAACTTGTGCATTTTACTTTCTTTCTTAATCTAGGGTGTAAATCCTGAAACATTGGATCTTGTTCTGACACCTTCGAGGCAAGAGTCTACAAAGAACTGGTACAACGAGTCACTGATCGATAAATTAATACACATTATTACTCTCAGCTGCCAAACGAGTGAGTTCCTCTTATTTATTATTTAGTAAATCTAGGAGTTTCCGTTTTTTCCGTAATTTACGCGAATTTTACGAGTTTTCAAAAATTCAAGAGTGGAATACTTTTCGATTGTTGACTAAGGCAATACCTTTTTGGTCGAATGATTAAAATGATAAAATCTGATTGCCACCAGATGCCAAAGTACGTCTGGTCACTCTGGAGATGACGATCAAATTATTAGTGCTAATAGTCATGTCGGACGGTCACAGTTTGTTGTGCGATTCGCATTTGGCCGCGATCGAAGCAGCCAAGGAGCAGAGTACCTCGTTGCTTCGTAATTTCTATAAAGTGAGCACTTTCCGAAAATGACTTTTTTCCTGAACTGGAAAAAGACCCAAGGCGACAAAAATCATTAATTAATCGTATTTTCCAGAGCGAAGACATTTTTCTGGACATGTTCGAGGACGAATACAACGAGATAAAGAAACGTCCGATCAACGTCGAATGGTTGATGATGGACAGTAACATTTTGTTGCCACCGACCGGTACGCCGATGACTGGCATTGAATTTAGCAAGAGATTGCCGTGCGGAGAGGTACGTTTCATCCGTTTATTCATCATCGACTCCTCCAAATCTCTTGATCGCTCCTAATCGTATAATTATTCGCAGGTGGAACGAGCGCGCCGTGCCATACGCGTTTTCTTCATGATCAGAGAATTATCTCTGACTCTGAACTCGGAGGATGAGTCTCAACTTCCTCTAACAAATCCGAGTGATTGTGCGCAGGTCAACAACGTTCTTGACTTAAGTAAAAGTTACATCTCATTACCTAAACTTTTAAAATATTTTATTTTTATTCGGGATCAATGAAAAAAGTTGAATTCAAGAATATGGGGACGCCTTTGATAACATGTCCCTTGACTCTTTACAGACAACAGTGACCTGATGAATTGCACAGTGGTGTGGAAAGATGGACAGAAAATTCGACGGTTTCTTGTGATCGACGTTATGCAGTTGATACTCGTTGAGCCGGACACGAGAAAGCTTGGATGGGGAGTTGCCAAACTCGTAGGTTTTTTACAAGATATTGAGGTCGCTGGTGACAAAGATGACTCGCGTTGTTTGCATTTGACCATTCATAAGCCTCTCAGCAGCAGCGCTACCAACAGAGTGCCACTGCTATCTGCAAAGTTTGTTTTCGACGATCACATCCGGTGTATGGCTGCTAAACAGAGGTAAAGGGTTGAAAATCTCGAACGCGATTTGTTCAAGGCTAAAATAACCATATTTGACTTTTTTTTTTCTTGTCCATCGTTTCCTAACAGATTAACGAAAGGCAGGATAAAAGCGAGACAAAAAAAAATGACGCAAATTGCCCGATTACTTGACATTCCAACGAGCGTGCCGAATTGTTCGACGCCACCAAATTTCACTCTCCTCGGACACGAGCGTAAGTTTTCAACATTACTTTTTTTTAATAAATCGACGCGTTTTTCAATGATGACCAGTTCAAGTTTGAACGTAACCGAAAAAGGCCCAATCTCTATTATGTAGCGGCGCGACTTGTCTCGTCGGTTCGAACTTTTCTTTTCAATACTTGGCGCATTATCATTTTGCGATGTCGCAGGTCCAGCCGGTCGCGGACACCGGCAGAAGGAACATCAAAGAACAATGTTCACGGTGAACAAAGTGCCTGGCTTCGCGACGCAATTACGCAGAGAGAGTCCTGGCCGATCCGGTATGGGTGGTTATCCATTGCTGAGCAGTCAACAACGAGGCGAAGGGAGTTCGACGTGCAGAAACCTGGAGAATGGATTGAGGTCGAGAGATCAATCGCCGAAAACTATGCGGCCCCGGAGCGAGGAAATCCCATTGGAGGATATGCACAAACGAAAAACGTCTTTAACATCGAACGGGATGGCGGCGTTGATTGCGACACCGGACAGACAAGAAAACGTGCCATCGGCATCGACCGCGAGCGGTGAAACGCTCACGGTCTTGAAAAAACGGTCGGAAGAAACTTCGTTCACTTCAACTCGAAACAAAGACTCGAAACCGCGTCGGAAAGGCCAAGTGGAAACGGTATAGCGAGAGTTTCAAGACTGCGTTATCAAAATACGTAAATAAAAATACGATCGGATAAACCTGTCGAGAAATATGACGCGCAGTCGCGTTGGTAGAGGGCGGGGGTTTGAGGAAAATGCTTTTGGGAATGTTTGCACGCTCTGATTAAAGCGACTTGGTTTATTTGTAATGTATATGTAGGGGGTCCCATTTCGTTGGTTTTCATCGCTGATCTTATCAAGACTTATCAAGAAAAAACGATTAATGCGAATGCCAAAGCCATTTGCCGGATATATTTTCAGCAATTCGCAATATGCCTTCTGAGGTAGCAAACAAACTCATTTTTTCTTCTGTAAATAATAAAAGATATGCGAGTTACTTCATATACATGTGTCTTGGCGAGTATTTCTAGAGAAAGGACCTCTGAGGGAAGAGACGAAGGGAAAGGGGGAAATGGGATCGACTCAGTTTTTCACTTTGTTACAATTGAAACGATTCGCGTCTTCGCAGCGACGCGATGCCGACCAGTAAACCTGCCCTGGTGGACATTTGTAAAGATATCCGTCGACCGAGTCTCTCTCGCTTGCCAGACACCTGAAGAATAGGTCACTGCATTTTGGTTGGTAAGGATAGTGCCCAGCTCCTGGACATATTTGGTGATCTGGAGCATTGACCTGCAAATTGAAAGTTACAGAAGTTGAGAAATTTCGAACGACAAGATGACATATTTTAAAAACGGACATTCAGGTACTTTTATCGCTAAATACCGAAAAGGTCTGGTCGGAGAATTAAAAAAAAAAAATTTCGATGTGAGATTGAAGATTAAAGTGGAAAACTGCAATTACTAAAACAGCAAATTCAGCTTTTGAGACTCAATTGCACTTTCAGACAATTTTGTTCCACCAAAAATGCCTCAATACGAAAAATATTTGGAATGAGAACTTACCGGTGTTAAATAATTGTCGTTGAGAGTGTTATTCAAAGTAGAATTGACGAACATTCCGGTACAGGGTTGGGAAACTGCGTACGGAGGCAGACATTGCATTTTGGCATTGTCGTAGACTAGGTTTCGAGGACAACTCAGAACAACAACCTTGAAATCGTACTCGTGGTCAGATGTACATTGGTAAAATAAATTGCAATATTTGGGATGGCGACGGAATCCGGTTGGACAGACGAGAGCTATTTGATCGCCGGTCAGATGTCCTATTGGACAGCTTACTGAGTTCCCTCCGCTCAATAGTGGTTTTGTACCACAGCCAGGACCGGTTCCACTCAATCCATTATCGGAGGGTGCTGGTCCATTTGGCTGGGAGACTTGAGGATTGTATCCATCGGATCCACTTCCATTCCCGGGAACGGATGAACCATCCGGAGCATAGGGACAGTTGGATTCGTTACCTCCGGCGGGTGGCCGGTAGTTGTTGTTGCTGTCTTGTTCTGAATCCGCTGGTTTCCATGCACACCCATGTGTAGAACCTTGGGAATTATTGTTGCTTGAATCGTTCTCTTGTGAAGCGTTCTCTGAATTATTGTCGCTCCCTGCACCTTCTTGCGCAGAATTCTGTGAATTATTATTACTTGAATCGTTCCCTTGTGAGGCGTTCTCTGAATTATTATTGCTCTCTGCACCTTCTTGGGCAGAATTCTGGGAATTATTATTGGTTGGGTGGTCCCCTTGTGAAGAATTCTCTGAATTATTGTTGTTTACTCCACCCTCTTGCGCAGAATTCGTGGAATTATTATTGCTTGAGTCGTTCCCTTGTGAAGCGGTCTCTGAATTATTATTGCTCTCTGTACCTTCTTGGGTAGAATTCTGGGAATTATTATTGGTTGAATGGTCCCCTTGTGAAGCGTT
>JAPYYS010001693.1:0-23534 GCA_030522525.1 Campopleginae sp. 14b
AAAAAAAAAAAAAAAAAAAAAAAAAAAAAAAAAAAAAAAAAAAAAAAAAAAAAAAAAAAAAAAAAAAAAAAAAAAAAAAAAAAAAAAAAAAAAATTAATGCCAAATAAATTTTTTAAATTCTGAATGCCTTAAATATTTTTCCTCGGACTCGTAATAAGTCTAGCTCCAATTTCCAGAGTGAATATTCATCGATACATTATTCGGTTAATTTGGTTTAATTTTTCTTTGCGACAATTTTCGTATGGAGGAGAGAGACGAGGTGGTGGGTGTATGGATGTGAGGATTAAAGCGGAGAGTCTCGGGGGGAAGAGACAAACACGGTACAAGGCGTGGCATGAAGGAACCCCAGGGAGTTTAACCGCGAGCCGGAGGAATCGATCGGCGGAAGTTGTTGCTTCGTCTCTCTTTTCTCTTTCCTTCTTTCTCTTATGCCGACCAACACACACACACACACACACACACACACGCGCGCGCGCGCGCGCGTTTCCTTCGTAACTGTTAAAGCATCGACGGGGTGGTTCACCCTCGGCGTCGACGTAGCCTTGTCTCGGAGGTTATCAGCCAAACACGCAACGAAAAAAAAAAAAAAAAAAAAAAAAAAACATATAATTCAAAACAAAAAAAAAAAAAAAAAAAAAAAAAAACGAGAAACTTGTATGTCGTGACAATTGCCAATAAAATGAATAAATAATATTTTTGAAAGAAAAAAATTAATTCTGCTTTTGACAGAAATCAATTTATGCAGCGCTTGTGAGAGCCAACAATGAAAATTATGGCCCGCATTTTTCTTGTACGTCGAATAAAACCTCGATACCTATCTACAGAGTGAGGAAAATGGAGGAGATAATAAAAAATAATTTGATTATTTAGAGTAGGGGGGAAAGAAATTGATTTTTGTAAAAAAAAATTGGATCCGAAAAAATGTCGGTCGGTGGAGGAATCAAGACGACCTGCAACGGTAACTCGGAGTCAAAATAACCCCAGGCAATTTGGATTCGAGTTCTGTTATTGTTTTACCGCATTTTTAACGATTTTTTTCTACTTTGAGAAAAGTTGCCCAGGCTCACGTGATTCTACATTGAAAAACGAAAAGAATGAACCCAAGTAGAAGCTTTTTCGTTACATTTTACCGGAGATATGAATTTTTCAAAATTGGGGTCAATTTGACCCCAGGCTCACGTGATTCCGCATTAAAAATCAAAAAGAATGAGCCCAAGTTGAAAATTTTTGGTTAAATTTTACCGGAGATATGCATTTTTCAAAATTGGGGTCAATTTGACCCCAGGCTCACGTGATTCTGCATTGAAAATCGAAAAGAATGAGCCTAAGTAGAAGCTTTTTCGTTGAATTTTACCGGAGATATGAATTTTTCAAAATCTGGGTCATTTTGACCCCAGTCTCACGTGATTCTGCATTGAAAATCGAAAAGAATGAGCCCAAGTTGAAGCTTTTTGGTTAAATTTTACCGGAGATGTGAATTTTTCTAAATTGGGGTCATTATGACCCCAGCTCACAGGAAAGAGTAAATAAAAGGTTACCGTTCTGGGGTAATAAATAGTATGAAGCAGGAAAAATTCCACTGCTCCGGCTGTTTACGACAGCCGATGCACGTATCGAATAAATTGAATTACAGTTCGTGCAGTAACAAATCATCAAATTATTCCGAGCAAATAACGATGGCTCGATATACCCACTGTACTTGTAGTAAGTAAGGTCACTTCGGCGATGGTAAATGGCGATTCGACCACGCGTCTGGCCATTTAAAATTCTAATACTCAAGCGATTAAAAAAAAAACGAGACAAAAAATTAAATCGGAAAAAAAACGCAAAGTTTTATTACAAATTATAGTGCACTCGATCATCTGACCAGCACACACCGTTTTGTGGCTTATATTCCGGCCATGGAAAACTTCTATATAAGAGGATCGTGCGGTGAGATATATACACACATGCACGATTCGAGCGGCTATACAGGATGTTGAAGTTTGTATCGTTGGAATGCAACGAAATTCTATTTTTTCTCGATCAGAGCTCAAGATTCTTATGAAATATTTGATGACGACGACGAAACGATATTTTTTTTGGATCGAGACCGAAAATCGGTTAAAAAATTGTTACGATTTTTTTAATTTACCAACAATTTAATAGAAAAACGAATTTCTCGTTGGATCTCAACGTTGCAAATTTCAGCCTCATCGATTCTCAAGCTATACTGCGAATCTTAATACGAATATGCATAATACAGATCGGCATTATCATGTTTCATCTGCATCGCGATGAATAATAAAGGGAAGAGAGAGCCTGACTCATACGTCCGAGCGAATATAACGCAACGTTTGATTTTAGAATCTGCAGCACATTATTATTACGTATTAAAAAAATATGCACATATGAACACGTGGATTGTGAAAAACACGTAGCTTTGTGGGACGTCACACAAGTAAGCTCTTTCATGAACATTCGAGTATACTATGTGGTAGAATAATGATAGCATTAACATGCATATGAGTGCACATTGGGTCAATCTGATCCATGGCGTTTTCCAAATCGTTCCATTTCGATAAAAATGATTTTTTTTTTTTTTCGTAGTATATTTTCCATATTTTATGGCTCCGAATTTATTTTCTGACGAAAACGAAAATTCAAGGGCAAAAAGACTCCTTGTCACCTTTTAATGACAAAGAATCGGGGATAGAAAATTGTTGGGGTCAATACGACCGAGTTAATCATTGCTCCAGATTTTACTCGACGATTTTCTATTTAAAAAAAATATTTTCCATACGAAAGGAGAGGAAAAGCTGCCAATCCCATAAAACTCCATAAAAACCCCATAGAACCCCATAAAACCCCATAGAAACCCCATAAACTACAAATACGAATTTGTCGTGAAATAAGAAATTCGTTGCCACTAGAGAATTGACGACAGAAAATTGTTGGGGTCAATACGACCCAATTAATAATTGCTCCAATTTTTTTTGTAACATTTACCAATTCAACAAAATGTATTCCATATAAAAGGGGAGGAAAGACTGCTAATCCCATAAAACCCCATAGAAACCCCATAAACTACAAATACAAATTTGTCGTATAATAAGAAATTCGTTGCCATTGAATAATCGATGACAGCAAATTGTCGGAGTGCAATTCAGAAGACAAACGAGTGGAAGGAGAAAAAGAGCTTCTCAGTTTACACAACGAGGTCGAGACACGAAGATACCACGTGTCAGTGATGATTCATTGGCCATTTTTTTAACGTCAAAACTCTCAAGAAACTGGAAAGAAAAGAAAGGAAAAAATTTTTTTGCCGCCTCCTATTTTCCTGCTGCCTCGTAATTTTGTTTTTTTTTCTTTTCGTTCCTGCAGCTCGACCAAACTTTATGTTCGCCTTTTTGTTGTTGTTTTTTCTCTGGAGACACACAATCACTGAGGATTCTATGTGGCCATGTATATTCATAGTGTTTAAGAAGTCCGGGCTGGACAATGTTCGCTCGAAAAGTTTCCTTGACAATGAGAATCCCTTCAAGTGCATCGAGCAGAAGGGAGACTCGAGTTCAGACTGATTGTGACTCACGGAATATACGACAGCGCAAATGCCACTCTTTCTCTCTTCTCCTTTTCCTTTTTTCTGCTAAGCTAAATGCTCAAAAGCTTCCGGAAAGAAACAACCCATTAACTTTCCTATAAAACATTTTTTTCGTCTCGTGTGCGCATATATAATAAATTCCTGCTCTTTTCGACTGATGAGACAGAATCTCTTACAATGGCATAAAAAGAAATGGTTTAAAAAATTGAAAAAAAAAATTTCACATTTTCTTCCGATAAAAAAAATAAACTTCAGAAAATTAACAAGTAATAAATTTTAAAAAATTGAAAAGCAATGAATTTTAAAAAATTAAAAAATAATAAATGGCAAAATAAAAAAAAATAACAAATTTTAATTAGAAATTAATCAATTTCCAATTTCAGAAAATAAGAAATAATAAAATGTTTGAAATTGGAAAAAAATGGATTCTTCGAAGAAGTTAAAATAATGAATTTTCTTAAAGTAAAAAAAAATAATTAATTTTCCAAAAATGAAAGAAATAATTGATTTTTTTTTAACACTCTAAAAAGTTTTCCATTATTGTTGTTATGTGTCAAAATATTAATAAAACTGACGAACAATTTTATTGGAAAATGAAAAAAGATTTTGGCCTCTGCGTTCGAGATTTTTGCAGTTGGCATGAGACCAAATAATTTTTTGATAAATTAAATGAATCCAAATTCATTTTATCTTCGAGATTTGATTTTTTTTCGTGCCACGAAATTTTTGACATTTTTTTGTTTTTCCTTTTTCTCGGTTCGCAGCGTTTAAGAATTTTCTATGGTGCTGCGGGAGTGTTTCGTGTCATCGTGCGAGTACGAAGGGCTCCTGGCACAGGAATCAGGCTCTGGGAACGAAGAAAACAACGCGTAACTGGCCTCGTATGTGGGCAGATGGTCGTTTTCTCTTACGTGAGCTCGACAGACGATTTACAAGGATGCTGCTCGGATCCCTACGGTAAACACGACCAGGCTCGTATATATACAGATGTGGCAGCTTTGGGCTGGGGTAGGAAGTCACAGTGAGAAAAAGGACCAAGGCCAACGAGAGAAAAGTAAAAGGAAATGGAAAATGTGACGTATACACGCGACGGACACGAGCACGAGAGAGAGAGAGAGAGAGAGAGAGAGAGAGAGAGAGGAGAAGCATATCCTAAACACACTCTCGAATAAATAAACGTGTTTGCCAGATGTCCAACTAAATTTTATCCTCTTTCCTCCGAACCAACGAACTTTTTTCGAGCTCTCGGAATTTCGTTGATATAAAAATTACAGAAATATTCGTCATTGACTTCATTTTTATTTTTTTTTTATTTTTATTTTTATACGAAATTTAATAATTTCGCTCAATCTTCAGAGAGTTCAAACAAAGAAAATTACATTTTTGTCTGGACCGAATTATTAACGCGGATGAAGAGGAAAAAATCAGAATAATATTTACAGCTCCGTCTTGAGGCATTAAATTTGACGCTATGTGGAAGTTTGCATCGTTGGAATGCAACGAAATTCTGTTCTTTCTCGGACATATTTTAAGATTCTTATTCAATATTTAGTGTTTTTAAATTTATTCATTTATGTATTTATTTATTTGTTATTATTATTATTTATTAATTATTATGATTTATTTATTTATTCATCATTATTATTTATTGATTCATTGATTTATTCATTATTATTATTAATTTATTTATTTAGCATTTAGTTTTTGAAATTGAACAAATAATTCATAGAAAAACGTATTTTTCGTTGGACCCGAAGGCTGAAAACTTTAGCAGGATAATTTGACGAAAAATTTCAAATTCTTTACAAAAAGTGTGCCAAAAACTGAATCCTCAAAAAATGTATACTTTCCCGTAACCCCAAAACGGTTTCGCTCTCGTTTTTTTATCGTTTTACTGCATTTTTAGATAATTTTTTGACTCCAAGCAAAATTGCCCCTAAATCACGTGATTCTGCATTAAAAAACGAAGAGAATGGGCCCAAGTTGAACTCTTTTCGTTAAATTTTACCGGAGATATGAATTAAAAAAAATTGGGGTCAATTTGACCCCAGCTCAGTAGAATAGATAAAAAAAATTACTAGAAAGAATTTGTTTTTTGGTTCATTTAAAAATCCGAAATAATGGACCTGAATTGAAATTTTTTTAAAATTTGAATGAACCACCTTAATTGGAAAAAGGCAGTGCCAGCCCAAAAGTTTAATCAAGTCTCAGTGAGTTTGGCTCTAAAGATAGAATATTATTGCAATATCAATATTGTTATTTTGGGCGATGTTTAGAAGAGTTTTCGAGAGGCTTTACGATACACGCCGAGGCCTAAGATGACGAGACTTGCCAGACGAACTCTCGCGAACGTCGAGGGTGTTATTATTATCACGGGGAGCAGATACAGCTCGTTAAATAGGGAGACAGAGAGAAATATAGGAAAATGGAAAATAGAAAATTCGTGAAAGCGATAAAAGAAGAAAAAAAAAAAAACAAACCAACAAAGAGAGAAAATTAGACGTGTACGTTTGTGCCAACGAACTCTGAATATTCATGAGTGAGTTTCTCGCACGTCGAGCCGGGTGACTGCATGGAAAATGAGCGAAATATACGCTGATCCTTATGCACTTTGATCAAGTCTCGTTCCTCATGTTTTTTTTTCGCGCGAATTTTTTTTTTTTTCCTATGGACTGCGTCGCGTGAGTTTCGTCAAATCCTCACAATTTTTCATCGCCTCCATATGCCATTCCGTCAGGAAAAATTCGACTCGAATATCCAATCAAAAGAGACGAAAAGAAATATAAAAATAAACATTTTTTCCTCAATAAAGGAAAATCGAATTATTTTGATCGTTTTTCGTAATTAAAATCACGTAATTCTTGCATTTCTTATTCGAAATAACAAAGAATCTCAAATCACAAAACATTCGGATCCGGTATCCAATCAAAATAGACGAAAAAAAAGAAATAAAATGAAAAAATTTTCCTCAATAAATGAAAATCGAATGATTTCAATAATTGTTCGTAATTAAAAACACGTAACTTTCTTATTTATCGTTCCAAATGACAAAAATTCCCAAATCATGAAAAAATCGACTCAGGTATCCAATCAAAAGAGACGAAAAAATAAAAAATAAAAAAATTTCTCTCAATAAAGAAAAATCGAATTATTTTGATAATTTTTCGTAATTACAATGACATAATTTTTTTATTTCTCGGTCCAAATGACAAAAATCCTGTAATCATAAAAAATTCGGATCAGGTCTCCAACCGAAAGAGACGAAAAAAAAAAAAAAAATGAAAAAATTTTCCTCAACAAAGAAAAATCGAATTATTTCAATGATTTCATTTTTCTCAATTAAAATCTTAAATTTATCAATGTCCCATTTAGAACGACAAATAAAAAATGGAAAAAAATTTCAGTGAATAAGAAATTTGAAAAATGTTTGAATTTCTTGGAAAAATGAAGAAAATTCGAAAGAGCTAATGTTTCGAAAATATTGACAAAAATCTGAATGCTAAGGTTTTTTTTTTTCAAATATATCTTTGTAATCGAACGAGAAAGAATTATGGAGGTGACGTGTGATTGGCAGCGTGACAGTTGATGAAAGGAATGTTTCATTTTCTTCGTTGAACTGTTTCGAGTTTTCGAGTGTAGAAATTATAGGCATGGCTGGGGAAACTCGTTAATGTCTCAGATAAAAAGGCAATGGAAGGCCAGCAAGGGCGTTGTGTATTTCAGAAGCGAAGTTATTCGAGGAATGCACGACAAACATTACACGAGCAATTCCGTATTGCGAGTGGTATCATCCAAACTTAATCGTCGACTCGTGTAGACCGTCAGCCAAGGATAAGGAACGACAAATTTAAAACGTTGCTTTCCAAACCGAAACGTACTACTTGCTCTATTTAATCTCTAAATATGAACGTCCATTATTCCTGTCCACAATAGTTCATACTTATTTATTTCTTATTATTATTAATATTTTCATTTTAATTATATTTTGATAATTTGATTGATTAATAAGTTGTATTTATTATTATTGTATTTTTTATGCCAAAACCCATGAATAACGACGAACGAAGATTTTTGTGCTCGAATTTGCATTTAATTATTTTTCAAATTAACCCTTCGAGTATATACTGGATCGTTGTGGCCCCAAAAATGTTCTGTCGCCGATTTTTCGGCATTTAATTTTCGTTTTCGTCACAAAAAATTAATTTGGGGTCATAAAATATGGAAAATTTTGGAAAAAAATACAAAATGCATATTTATCGGAATACAACGATTTGAAAAATGCCTGGGGTCAGATTGACCCAATAAGCACTCGAAGGATTAAAAATAGACGTTAAGTATATTGTGCATTGTACAATTTGCATTTAATTATCTTTTCAATTACCCTCATTAGTACATCCTGGGTCGAGTTTTTTACTTTTAATTTGTTTAATTTTTATTAACTTTTTTTTTCATTTTTATTTACTATACGAGATATACGAGAATATACGAGATAAAACTCGTAAACGGTTTGGGGCCTAAGTTTGGGGCCCCAGAAATGGTGACCCAAAAAAAAAATGGAGAACGCATTGTGTAAGGGATAAAAACTGCAAGCCCCGTACATGTTTTAATCTCCCGAGCATTTAGCCGGCCCCTTATTTTTTGTTTCGATTTGACCCTCGAGAAAACCTGCAAGAGTGTTACCAGAGCATGTGGGTGAACTTTTTTAGATTGCCATGAGGGTTCGATGAGAGGAGATTGGGTATAAAGCCATGGGATGGAAACGAGAGATGTAAAAAATTTACACGAGGGACAAAGGAGCGTTGAAAAGTTTGTTGGGCACGAAACGATGGCGTTAAAATTTCCTGGTGCGCGAAAACAAAGAGCTTCCTAAATTATTCAAGACTCGCGAACAAAAATTCTCTCATCCTCGTGTACAAAAAAAATATTTCATCAAGTTTACAAAGTCAATTGACTTGACCCAAAAATTCGAGCGAGGAATTCGTCTTGGTTGGCAAAACTTCAAAAATATCGTGCAACGAAAAATTCTCATGATTCTGTATTGTTGACAAAAGGAAATTCAAACTGCGTCGGCAAAAATGACAAATTTATCCCTTCGAGTGCATACTGGGTCATTTTGACCCCAAAGAATGTTTCGTCCCCATTTTTTTGCCACTCGATGGCAACGAATTCCTTCTCACATTGAATTAAACAAGAAAAAAACAAAATACGCATATTTACCGGAAATACGACAATCTGAAAAACGCCATGGGTCAGATTGACCCAGTGTGCACTCATAGGAGGTTTGCACGAGCGACGATTATCAATGATAACGAGTGATTTCAATTTTTTTGTTTATGGGGGTTTATGGGGTTTCTATGGGGTTTTATGGGGTTTTTGTCTATAGATCGAAAACTACGTTCCTGAATTTTTTCCGATTTTTTAAACGAGCCCAAGTACGGTAAAAAACATCAGAACACCATAGACCCATGTGTGTAGACCAACCGGAATAATCTTATTCATGATTTTGCAATTTGCATCGTTAATGCGCAACGAGCAAAGTTCACATCCATATTGAATTTTTTGGTCGGGCGAGAAAAAAACGTTTTTTCTTTGAGGAGGAAAAATGTAAAGCAGCACGAAAAATTGACAGGATTCATAGAATTTGATAAATAACGAACAGAATATATTTTTTCAGTCGATTCCAACGTCGCGAGTCGTGAACGTCGTTCGTATTTATCGTCGGAGTCCTCATGTGAATACCGTCCGGACGTCGTAGGGGAAAAGAAAAAAAAAAATAATAATAATAATAATAAAATAAAAAGGTAGTGGCTGGATGCTCGAGGAGAAAAAATGCCTCTGCGCGTACGAGTGACAATTTTCACCCTGTCGAGGCTCCGGTGCGTTCCATACACGATGTTTCAGGCACACAAGCCCACCCCAGACTCTCTGTATTTCGCCCTTTCCTTCCTCATCGCGTATTTGTTTTTGTTGATGTTTTTCTCTCCACTTCTTCGTCTTCTCTTCCCTCCCCATACTTTTCCTCTTTGTCCCGGGCGCTCGTGGCTCACGCAACACTTACGCACACACGTTGACACGCACGATCGCCAAGCGATATGCAATACATTCGTATCCATACAAACTTAATTGTGTATATGGACTTCCGGTTTTACAAAATGGCGAACGAACTCTGTACTCGTAGGGCACACAACACCAGATTATTCTCATGGACTTTTCCCATATCGGGTTCATATTTCTACCATCACACACTCAAGTCCCATTCGTTTCTATCTCGAGGCTCATCTAAAATACAGAGTTCGAATTCTATGCTGTGGAAAAAATAACTAAACACTATCAACGATTCTCATGACGTTTGCATCGTTGAAATTCAACGAAATTATAGTTTTCTAGGGGGAGGCTTATTATTCAAATGAAGGATTTAACTTTGGTCCCCAAAAAGTATGTGAGCTCGAAAAAGTTTGATTATTTTGGAAATCCAACAGATCATCGATGAAAATAAATATTTTTCGCTCAGATTTGTTTCTTTTTCACGGTCCCCATGATTTTCGAAGTTTGCATCTTTGGAATGCAACGAAATTATATTTTTCCTGGGGCGAGGCTTAATATTCAAATGCAAAATTGAATTTTGGTGATTGAACGATCCATTTTTTCGACCCAAAAAGTGTATGAGCTCGAAGAAATTCTTTCATTCCGAAAATTCAACAAATCATCCCTAAAAATTCATATTTTTTGTTGGATTCCAACGTTGCGAACTTCAGCTTTGTACGATTCCCTCAGCACCAAGTTTTACGTCCGTGTCCTTGGAAATGAAGCAGTTTTTGTCTTGGCATAAATTCAGGTTGTAAAAAAGTTAAGTTCAAGTCGTCTGGCTAGACACAGCAGGGTCCAATGGACCCCCAGTGACGTACTCAATTTTTTTCAAACTTTTCACCATATAAATTTTCAGTTTCATTGCTAATTACTCGAATCAGTTATCCAGCGTCTGGTATTCCGATCGAATTGTAATGAAACCCTAAAAATGCGGTTATTACGATTTTATTGAGCAATAAATGTCGGCGGTCGAGCAGACCGACAGTGAGTACTATCGCACGGTGACAAAAGTTATAGCGAGTCTCGAAATTGCCACGTCGTTTCGTTATACCGAAAAAATAGAAATCATGAAAAACAAAAAAATGAAGAAAAAAAATGAAAGAAAAAAAAACGTGATTTCTATTTATTGAGCTCGAGTTCGAATTTTCGAACAATCAAAATTCAAAGTTTGCATGGACCATAACGTTTTTTTAGTTAGTCGATCCTTCGACCCTGCTATGAGTGCATATTGGGTCAATCTGACCCAAGGCGTTTTCGAAATACGATTTTTTTGTTTTCGTACTAAAGTATCCAAATTTTCTGTCCCGAAATATAACTTTGGATACATTTGTTGTCATTGAATGCCAAAGAATCAGTGACAAAAAATTTTCGGGGTCAAAATGACCCGGTATGTACCCGGAGGGTTAAACAAACGTCCGATGCAAATTAAATCGTGTTTTAGAACAATCGAATGAAAATTAAGCCAACCATCGGAATAACTTATCGAGTTAAGTAAAAAAGAAGCCGAGTCCCCATGAAAATTCAAGAACGAGCTGCAAATTTTGCAATTTTAAAAAATCAGAAGACCGAGAAGAAAAAAAAATCTGACATCGTAAGTTCCCCGCGATCGATCAATATTTTCACTTGATATTTTTTCATTAATATTTAATAAATATTAATTAATATTCAATCAATTTTCATAAATATTTTATTGAATATTATTCATATTATTTATTTATTCATTTATATATATAACGTATTTATTATATTAATAAATATTATTTTTATTATATTATTAATAATATAATATTTATTATATTAATAAATATTGTTTTTATTATATTATTAATAATATAATATTTATTATATTAATAAATATTATTTTTATTATATTATTAATAATATAATATTTATTATATTAATAAATATTAATCAATATTTAATAAATTTAATATAAATAAATAAAATAATAAATATAAAAATAGACAATAAGTATTTAATCAATGAAATTGAATTAAATTTATTAATTTAATCAATGGGTTAGAATTGTTCTACAAAAATCCCGATTAATTTTGGGGAAAATTTTTTTTCTTCCCGTTTTATAATTTTTGTACCATTCTTCGAGGATTTTCGATAATAAATTTTGATTACCGGGGACATAAAAAATAAAAAAAAGTTGGTGTTGAAAAATGGACGATTATGAACGAAAAGCCTTATATACGAAATCGGGTAGTACGCCGCGTTCTCTGTATATATGCGAAAGAGTGAAAGACCGGGACCGGGAGAAAGGGAGAGAAAGAGAGAGAGAACGATATTACAAACCGACTGGTAAGAATAAATGTGTGTGTGTTAAGTCTGTGTGTGTGTCTCAACGGTGTGTATCGATCGCAGAGCACACGCCGAAAAGCGTTTGCGAGCGCCACCACCACGTTTGCCTCTCTCTCTCTCTCGCTCTGTCTCTCGTTCGTACTCACTCTTTCGCACACGGTTTCGTAGGGAGCGGCGCGACCGAAAAATCTCTTGGTTTGACATATATAGACGCACGAACATCGCTCCGAAGTGAAAAAAAGGTCGACTCGATTTGACTCTATTAAAACGATGAACAGCGAGTAACTCGGTAGTCAGAATATGGCAAAAAAGTTCATTAAAAACAGCACGGGTATTGGGCGAATTATAAAACACGGAAATACGCGGTCTGGCTCGGGGATTCGAGCGATGTTATTCGTTCTTGTTCGCGAGTATCACAGATCAGATTTATAACAATCGGGAGAACCGATTGGTCGTTAAGTCGTCGTAAATCTTAAGGCTCAACGTGTTTACGTTTTATTTTTTCTTGAAAGCATCGAATTACGATGGAGATTCTATTTCGCGAATGGAAATCGAAGGAGAGAGAAAAAAACATTGAAAACTGGTCCGGGCCCCGAAGAAAACACAACTCGCGAGATTTTTCACGGACGACAAAAGTATCGCACTGTTGAAAGATTTTCTCGTCACGTACGAGATCGTACGAAGAACGCGCACTGTCAGACGGACGCTCTTTCATTCACTCTCGTTTTGCTCCTCTTTATTTCCATTTTTAATCCCAATCGCACGAGCGCTAACGAGTCTCCCATTTTTGAGGTTATATTCGTTTTTTGTCACGTGTCAATTTTCCTTACCTCGATCCTCCTTTTTTTGTTGTTGTTTGCTCAACGAGAAATCCGAACGATAAACACTCACGAGACGCACGACACACCGACCACGCACCACGGAGCCTCGAGCTCGACTGAGACACTACACTACTCTTCGAGCGAGAGCCCTTCAGCGGTGGGGGTTACGAGGGGTAGCAAGAAGCGCGCGACGCCGGCCGCCATATTTAGATAACGAAAGTGACGGTTGGACCTTTTTCTTCAACATCAAATAACCTTTTTCCCCATTTTCGCTTCTCCAATATTTCATCCAACAATTATTTCTTTTTTTCCTACACTTCGGAGTCTTTTTATTTTTATCACGAAATAACCTCAAAATAAATAAAAATACAAATGTGTCCTCTGTTTTTTCAGACATTATTTTTATTCATCGACCAAATAAAATCCAAACAGCAAATCGTTGTTTGTCTCTCCGGAAGATTTGGATTACACCGATCTTTCTTATGGCAGGTCACAAAAATGTCTGCGATTCCAAAAATTCTCCGAAAAATCGATCATCCAATGACAGAGTGTATAAAAGATTTAAAAAAATGCATATCGTGATTCTAACCAAAAAGCTGTAAAAATGTGTGTAAAAATTGACACGTAAAATTTTTCTCGGACTCTGGAGCTGTGATGGCGTCAAAAATCGCCAAAATTTCGTTAATTAGCAAAGTATTGAGTTCGATCTAAAAGTGTAAATAAAAAAATCGTCGTAGTACCGGCCGGAAGGGTCGAGCGGGAAGTGTCGCTCGATAAATAGGAAAGGTGCGAAAAAAATGTGTAAAAAAATACGAATAAAATCGTTTATTATTAAGATGAAGGGCATTGTACAATTTATAATTGCGGAGGAAGAATAATGATGATTATCAATGAAATATCGGTGGATATACGTCGATCGCAGTTGTTCCTTATATATATATACATTCTCCATTTATATAGAACAAAGGTAGAGAACAAAAAATAACAAGATAAATGACAACGATGAATAATAATAATATTCCTCAGTCGTTTAACGAAACTAAATAAAATAGAATGTTTTGTTATTCGAATAACAGTCCCTCATATCCACACTGTAAAACCTTGCGTTCTTTTTTTTTTCCTCAAACTCACAATGTCAGCATTTTTTACCAATAAAATTCGTTCTCACGTTTTATTTATTCGCGTGCGTTTTCCTACCCCTGTCCACGATGCGTGTGACTAGTAATAAATGTTGCTCTCGAAATATATATATCTATATATTTATATACGTACTATATATAACTTCAATGATCTCTCTCTCTCTCTCTCTCTCTCTCTCTCTCTCTCTCTCTCTCGATCGATACGAATGTAAATATCTGTACACAGCCACTGAAAATCCAGGATTATCAAAAAAAAAAATCAAAAATTCGAAAAAAAATGTCACAACTAAATATTTCCGGAAAATGACGTCATTTCCGTCATTTTGACGGTGTATCTCGTTCCGAGGGAGTCCGTCATCGAAATGTGACGTAAAAATGGAAATTTTTTTTTTTCATCGATCTTATCGATCGGAGGCATCGATTTTGTTTTTCTTTTTCAACAAAATGGCGTTTTCAGGGCACGAATAATTGGAATTTCGATTCAGATCTCGTTCGATTACTTTTCGTCTGTTTTTTTTCGAAGAATTTTTCAAATTTTCTGTGGAATGATTATCAAGGGCCTCCAAGGGCAGGGAGAGGGGCGACGTTATGGGGAAGGAGTATTTATTTAAATAAGAAAAGATGAGGAAATAATTCGCGTGGATAACAGTATAGTCTTTTTAGTCCCTGCAGTGGCGCCGAGAAAGCCTTTTTAACAAGCGAGAATTATTATCCCTACAGTATAAATCACGAGCAGTTTTTCGTCGTTTTTTCTTTTGTTTTTTATCAAATTTTCGTTAATGACTCGCTAATTTTCGTTAATGACGTGGTCTCATTTAGATCGGCACGCGTTCTCTCGTAACACGGATCTTCGAGGCCGGAAATGATGATTTTATTAGTACCGGAAGCTTCGTACAGTCTTTACCAGTTTTCATTTTTTTTTTTTTTTTTTTTTTTTTTTTGTTTTTATTGGAATCGTACGAATTAGGGAGTCACGCACACTTACCCATTGTTCATGTACGTCTCTTACTTTTTTTCCTCTTATAAAAGTCCTCGTTTTTGAACAATTGGCAAACGATATTTTTACAAATTGTAAATATCGAGTCTCTTTCGTTTTATGAATTCGTACTTTTGCGCCTTTATCTCTTTCTTTGTGTCTTTTTTTTTTCTTTTTCCTTTATTACAATTCTGGTTTCCAGCTTCGTCGGTCATTTAACCCTAGAACGGTAACTTTATTTTTGTTTTCAACTATTCTGGTCACTCGGGGTCAAAATGAGCCCAATTTTGAAAAATTCATATCTATAGGCAAATTTAACGAAAAAGGCTCAATTGGGGGCTCATTTCTTTCGTTTTTTAATGCGGAATCACTTGAGCCTTGACAATTTTAATTGGATTCGAAAAAATGAGTGAAAAATTGAGTAAAACGATAAAAAAAACGGGAAATCGAGGAAGGGCACAGGATTTTAAGACGACCGGGGTCAAATTGAGCCTAATTTTGAAAAATTCATATCTCCGGTAGAAAATAACGAAAAAGGCTCAACTTGAGCTCAATCTTTTCGTTTTTTAATGCAAAATCGCGTGAGCTTGGGCAATTTTGCTTGGAATCGAAAAAAATGCGTGAAAAATTGGGTAAAACGATGAAGAACGGGAAAACGAAGTGAGAAAGGGGGCGGGATCTAAAGTTACCGTTCTAGGGTGAAATTCAATCGAGATTCAAGGCCACTAGTGGATGATACAAATACAATATTTATATATAAATATTAAGACTAATGAATCCGGCGCCTTCGAGATTTGGCAACCGCGAAATTACAGTGTCGAGAAAATACGACAAGAACAAAAAAAATAAAAACTTCCGCAGCAGAGACTTGATCAGCTTTTTCTCAGGTTTCCCTTACTCAACACATGCAACGCTCTTCGCACTTATTGTCACAAAATTGTGCTAAGCTAACGAATTACAAACCTCAGGGAGAATTTTCTCTTTTTTTTCGGCTTTTTTTTTTTCCATAAATGCGCGACGCCCGTTTAGTCTCGGTTTTTTTTTCTTTTTCCGAACACACTAGAGGGAAATTCGGTTCTACTCGCGCGAACGAGTGAATCCGTCGAATTGTAAAAACGCAAAGTTTGCCCAACGCTGGAATGGCCTATCGAGCTTGACCTCAATTTGAGACTTTTTTTTCTTTTTTTTTTTTTACGCGACACAATTTTTCTCACTTTTCCAAACGAATACAAAACAATATAAATATTTTTTTCAAATAAATATCTTCCCCTCTTCAGGCTCTTCGTGTGACTTTGAGAACTTTTCAGATTTCTAGGTCTCTGCCCCGTTACAATTCGATTTTTTTTTCCCAACGGTATTTAATTCCGATGATTTTTTTTTCTGTGAGCAAAAAAAAAATTCAATTCTGGACAGAACAGTTTTTGAAATTTTTTTGGATCATTTTTTTTTTTTTTCGAATACTCTCTTTCATCCTGTTCGGCCATTTTTCCCTTAGACTCGTCATAATCCATGGGTTTTTGTAAACTAATTTTTCAACGAAAAAAATTTCATTAATTTCGCGTTTTTTTTTGCTTTTTTTTTTTTATATCGATATTTTTGAAATTTTTTTATTTTATTATTTCCTTGCAATTTTATTTTTGGCTTCAAAAAAAATTGAATAAATTCATTAAATCCGTTGCATTCCAACGATGCAAACTTCGAGATCTCCAGAACTGATGGATTACGCTTTCGAAAAGTAATTGCAACGGTTCGGAACAATTTTAACAATATTTTCCGAATTTTTGAGCGAGCCAAGCCACTCGAAGTGGGCGCAACTGAACAATCAATTTCAAAACGAAAAAGAAACACATTTGAGTTGCACAAAATTAAAAAATTCCGGACGAGTCGTGTAAAAAAAAAGAAACTGTTTTTTTTTCTTTTTTTTTTCGATTTTTTGGATATTTCTGTTTTGATTCTGTGGCCTGGACGAGAAAAAAGTTTATTGTGTGGAATGTTTTTGTTACTTCTGAGCCAAAGTGGAAATTCGAATTTTCCCGAATCGATTGCCAAATTTTTGTGCGCCGAGCCAGAGGAGAAAAAAAAAGAAAATTTTTTTTCTTCCCCTCAGACGCGAATTTCTCTTCGTAAAAAAATTTGTATCGATTTTTTTTTCAAAAGTCATGGGCTGACGATTTTTTTGCCGGGATTCGTCCGGATTTCTCGGGCACGTGGCGTCGTCAAGGGAAATATTGTTGCGAGCACTCGGAGTGACGTAGAACGGCGTGGTATAAAGTTTTCAAATTCTTAATCGAACGTGTGCGACCTTAATTTGTTTTTTTCGTTCAAATTCAATCGCGAAAATCGTCTCTAAGCATTACCACGATTCTGTGACCTTCGGTATTTGCCGACGCGTGGAAAAGTGTCGGAAATTGTGATGAAAAATATCAACGATGTTTGAAAATTAAAAAAAAATCGAGGTTAATGATGAAAAAATAAGATTCTTAGTGATTCAGTCTCGAGAAGGTGAATCGGCGAAAATGGAGACCGATATTGGCGTTTGCATCATGGGAGTCCAACGAAAAATGTTCAATCGATTCAGCATTTTTTGTTATTTTTTAAAATTGCGTCAAAATTTTTTTGATCTTCAATTTTTTATAAAATTTTTTTTTAATTTTTGGCTTTGCTTTGAAAAAAAAAATTGAATAAATTCATTAAATCCGTTGCATTTCAACGATGCAAATTTACGAAGTTTGCATCGTCGGAGTTGAACAAAAAATATTTAACCCATTTTTGTTTTTGTATTTTTTAAATGGCGTCGAAATTTTTTTGACGTTCGATTTTTAATTTACAAAAATTGTCATGAATCGACGAGTCAATTAAATTTTTGGCTCTGCTTTTAAAAAAATGAAACAAATTCATTAAATCCGTCGCATTCCAACGATGCAATTCGCCATCGATTTTTTTCTGGCATAGACGTTCAGCGTGGTTGTTTGCTTATCATTTTGCTTTCTATTCGTTAATGTATTTATATGAAAAGACGTAGAAATGTATCGATCTAATGGAGAAATATTCGAAAAGTATGGTGTGAGGATTTATAAGAGCCGCTTTACTTTATCACGAGTTAAACGGACATTGGCAACATATGAAATTATTGGTTTGTATGTGTTTTTCTTTCTTTTTCTCTGTGTCTAGATTTTCTTTGATATTTTTAATTTATATGTCAACGTTGTTTGTTGCTCGATTATCTAAACTGTTTTTGTTCGCCTTGTGTCTCTGCTCGACGGGGTTTTTCCCATTGGCACAAGGATCTCACAGTCCAAAACAAATCTCGCTCGTCGTTTCTTCTCCGTTTTATTTTTTTCTTCTCTTTCCGCTTATTCCGCTCTTGAATTTCGTACCAGCCAGAACTGTTTCACGAGTCTGGCTTAGATCGTGTGTTACAAGGTCGACTCGTGTATCACAGCTGTCTCGGGATCGTTCATCTCGTCACTTATTACAGGCGCTGGCATCAAAGGCGACAGCGTTATCGACGACGTTTTTCTCACGGGTTTTGGCGAGCCCTGAAATTCAAAAAAATCCAATTATTATGCTTTCTTTGGGATTTTCACTTAGCCAATTGATTTGAGGCTTCGAGTGCACATTGCTGTGCGCTCGACAAGTGTGGCTTGGGTCAATATGAACCGAAGCGTTTTTCTAATCATTATATTCCGGTTTCTAGAGAATAATTGCTCCAAATTTTATTCTGACAATGAATATTTTCGAAAAAATGTATCCCATGTAATATCGCGGAGTGGGAAAACTGTTAATCCCATAAAACCCCATGGAAACCCCATAGAAACTCCATAAACGAAAAATATAAAAATCACCGGTTCTAATGAATAATCTTCGTTCGTGCAGACCTCTCATAACTGTATCTTGGGTCAATTTGACCCAAGGCATTGTTTTTTTTATCCTCGTATGGATAAATATGCATTTTTCGGTTTCCAAGCCTCCTGATCAGAATATCTCGATGGAGAAATTCTAGTCAACAGGCTCGATGACGATTTGAAGAAATTATTTCATATACAAACCCATTCTCGCCTGGTGGGGGCTTCGTCGTCGGAATAATGATCGGTTTCTCCAGTCTCAGTCTCCGTGGCGACGTTTCTTTTGTTAGGTTGTAGGGTCGCGTAATTGCGGCAGCCGCGAGTGAAATTATGAAAATTTTTTTCTTCCACAATTTTGTCCTGACAGAGAATCTCCTGAGATTTGCTCTGTTTGTTGTTGCCAGTGCCGGAAGAGTTTTTATTGTTGAATTGAAAGGGAGGCATTCGCGAGACCCAATGATCGAGTCCCGAGCCGGCCGAGCTCGTCGACGCCGCGGACGAATTGCCGATGGAATTGTTGGTCAAGCCTCGTCGTTGATAGAAAAGCATATACGCCGAGTTGGTGATGAGACTCGTGTCCGTGACGGTCTCGACTCTTGTGTCGTCGAAACAATACCATTGAGTGTCGTAAGGATTTCGACAATATGCGGTGTAATGTCCACCCTGAAGGTCCTGGCCGTGATGGTTACAAATGGCATAAAGGTCGTAAACGTTTTCGTCGTATTTTGGCAAGTTCGGTTGGTTGCGGGGTCGGGGTTTTTTCCAGGGGGACCAGCCATGGCCAACGAGACTATTGACGCTGTTTGTGTGACCGGAAACGGTGTGAGCCAAATGGGGGGTCATGTCAAAACCATAGAGAGGAAAATCTACGAGAATGGTAAGTTTGGAGGTCGATCTTTGCCGAGTTTGTTGACGAAATCTTTTCAAATGAATCACCAAAATATCAGGCAACGACCACAGTCCAAGCTTTTTCACAACTTCTTGTTTTTTGTTGCAATAAGGACAGTGCCAAGCGTCCTCAGCCCCGAGGATCTCCGCGCGTGTGTAAAGGTCGAAACATTCTTCGAGGGTGACCGCGCCCCCGAGCTCAGAATTTGTTTTTAATTGTTTTACCGATGCGTGCTCCTCGATCGCGTCAGTGTCGTCCTGGATGATTTTGCTCTTGGTCGCGTCGTCCCATTCCAGGACGAGCTTTACGTGCTGAGGTCCAGAATCGTCGGCGCACAAGGACAAGGCTTGTTCGATTTGCTCGACATAAAGAGGGTGCTCGACGCCTGGGTCGATGCAAGGATGCTCGTCCTGTATCGGCGTCGCTGCAGGATCTGCTACTCGGATATTGAACAATCCGGCTTTCTGGCTCGACGTCAAAACGTCGTCGCTCAAGCTCGAATGCATTTCTTTCAATAATAATTTCTGCAGATCCTCGTACGACGTCTCACGCGAAACTTGCATTGTGTACGGACTCCCGAAACGTTCACGCAGCTCACCCTTCACCAGGACGTTCACCCATACCAGAAGAATGTACGCCTGCTCTGTTGGCTCCTTCAACTGCGGTAATTCTATGCAGTACAACGGATCGTTTTCCGTTATTACCGACAACGGTTGGCAGTCCGAAAAAGTTCTGTGAAAAAAAAAAAAAAATGAATTAATTATCCTTTTTATTTCAGATTTTATATATTTTGAGTTTTTATTTGTTTTTTCATTTTAGAATGTCACACTGAAGTTTGCAACGTTGGGCTCCAACGAAAAATACGTTTTTCCATTACCTGGATGTTGAATTTTGAACATTATGGAAATTTTTCGATCGATTTTCTCTTTCGATCCAAGAAAAATATCGTTTTATCGTCTTGACCAAATATTTCATAAGAATCCTGAGATTTGCTGAGGAAGAAACAGAATTTCGTTGCATTTCAACGATGCAAACTTCAACGTCGTTCCTAGAGTGCAACTTTTTGTTTTTCTTAGCTATTCCTGGGGTCAAGTTGACCCCAATTTATGGCTCGATGGAAAATCATGTTGGTGAAATAATTGGGAAAACCATGGAGTTTGTATTGAGCCCCCTGCAGGCATTTCTTTGGTGAATTGAAAAATATATCGAAATAGGAATATTGGCAAAATGGGAATATGCGGAAAAAATATTTTTGCTAGAAATGATGGATTTGCAATTATGTTTGTTAAAGTTTTTATTGTGCATTTGAAGAATAAAAAATAAAAAAACTTTTATTTAACTTTCGAACGAGAAAAAAAATGGAAAAATTGCTTTTTTTATTTGAAAGCATCATCGATATTAAACCCCGGAACGGTAACCGTATTTTTTTCTCCCTAATCCCGTAACCTGGGCTGAAAATTTTGAAAAATTCATATCTCCGGTAAAATTTATCGGAAATAATTCAACTTGGGCTTATTCTTTTCGTTTTTTAATGCAGAATCCACGAGTCAAGGGTAATTAAGTTTGGCGTCGAAAAAATTGATGAAAAATGCGGTAAAACGATAAAAAATGGAAAAATGGCGCGGGATTTATGCTTGGGGTCTTATTGACCCCAAGTCAGTGGTCTAGGGTCAATTTAGCATGAATCTCTTCCAAGAATTAATATTCCGCCTTGATTCACTGGAATAAATCATCAATCCCATAAATTAATTCCATTAAAAAATATATATATATATATATTTTTAAATCGGAGCCACAAATTCCGTCGCAACGTTTGTTCATGAAAATTTTGGCAATTAAAAAAACGTACAATGGACAAAATTATTTCCATCAACTCGAACGACGCGAAAATGAAAATTTGCGTACGAAAATAAAATATTTTACCTGTGAAAACCTTCGTCGTGAATTTCTGTGAGCAACATGTGGTTTTCATCGATTCCAGTGTCACTCGCAAGAATATCTCTCAGTTCTTTGACGTTCGATGCTTGATTAACGCTCACACCAATCCTCACTTGTCGCGGTTGCTGCGACGTGTATAAAACATTGACGTATAGATTTATCTGGCGATGATGCTGTGGCACAGGCACCGATACGCACAGGAAAGGATCAAATGTATTTGATTGCCTATTACATCTCGGACACGTCAGGCTCGAGCGAAATTGAGCTTGAAAGACTGCGTGAACGAAAGAATTGTTGCATCGCACGTGATTCGCTAGAGTTTCCGCTGCCACGATGGAATCCGGTCTGCCGAATGAATTCTGAAAATACAAATTCCTCAGTTATTATGAAAATCCGTATCGTTGAGCCTTTTCGTTTATAAGTCGTGATTCTTTGGGAGAAACTTCGTTTTTTGCCAAATTCCGATTTAACCCTAAAACGGGTACCACTTGGGTCAGGAGGACCCGAGCCATCAATTTCTCTCTTCGTTTTCCCGTTTTTTTTATCGTTTTACCGATTTTTTGACTAATTTTTTGAGTCAAAAATTCGGCTCATTATGCCCCGGGTTTCCGGAATGGGTTTAAAAATAGATAAGGTGACCGTTCTAGGGCTCAATATCGATGATGCTTTTAAATTTAAAAAAATTCCATTATTTATCATTTTTTGCTCGTTTGGTAATCGAATAAGTATTTTTAAAAAAATTTATTACACAAATAAACAATAAAAAATTTAATCAACACAATTATTATCGTCCATACAAATCCATCCTTTCGAATGAATTTTTTTTACTCATTTTTTTAATTATTATTCTATATAATTGTTCATTTATTATTACTATTTTATTTTATTTAATATTTTTTATCATTATTTCATTTTATTGTATATTTTTCAGTATTATTTTATTTTTTTGCATTTTCCAATTGTAATGAATAATTGATACATAATTATTGATCCAATTTTAATCTTTTTCTAGTCACCAAAGAAATGCCTGCAGGGAGATCAATTCGAACTCTACATTTTTCCAATTATCTTACCAATATTATTTGGCATCGAGTAATAATTCAAGAGAGTTTCTAGAGTTTTTAAAGAATTAAGTAATTCGAGCAGCCCAAATTGAGGCTATTATCGAATTAGCTTGAAAAAAAAATGATATAATTTGATGAATATAATTATTTGCATTTTTCGCCAGAATAAATGACCGAAATGGCAAAAGTCTGCTGCACGTAGATGCAATGTCTCTTACTAGATATATGCAAAACTTGCTGACAGAGTCTCACGAACATTGCCATCGTGATTCTATTTTCTAAATATAAACGAGACAGCCTATCTATTCTTGGATATCTATAGTTGACGTTACACATCGTGTATATTTATGAGACCGATAAGCAGCCTTTGACGTACATACAGCGTCTTACCAGACTCACATACGTACTCTGTAAATCACCAAACTTCCCAGTGGTGAGAGAGAGAGAGAGAGAGAGAGAGACGGAATAATTACGGGGCACTGATCGGTAGACAAGAAATTGAAATATCTTTTTTTTTCACCTGCTCTTCGACAACATTTGCCAGTCACTGAATTGTCTAGAAATTCTTAAATAATCGTTCCACAGTCCTCAAACATTTTGTACGAAAAAGTTATGATTCTGTGAGCGAGAAAACGCGTGGGAGTTAATTTTCCGACTCTTGAGAGTTTATCTTGATTTTGGCTCGGAAATTTTTTTTTTTGTTTGTTTGTCTATATTTTTCAATACCTGTGGCAATTAATTAAGAAAATAATTGACTTTAGGACTCGAAAAAAAAAATCAAACGCGTTCAGCAATTAGAAAAATTGAAATAAATGAAAAAAAAATATTGGAAAAATTGTCAATTTGTTGTCTGGCCAATCGCAACATTTTGTTAACCCCAGAGT
>JAPYYS010001694.1:0-14863 GCA_030522525.1 Campopleginae sp. 14b
CAGGAACAGCATAAAAACATTTATGTTACGTTAGCTGACCGGCTATCCGCGTGTCTGCTCGCATAGCCAAATTCACTTGTCACCGACAGGGCTTTTTTTTTTTTTATTGATCAAACCGTGTCGAAAATGTTCAATTTAGGACATTGCAGCGATCTCTCTCGTACTCACAGGATCGAGATAGCGATTTTAGTCCCTCGCCTTAAGAAAATATGGAAAAATGAAGAAACTTTGCAAGTTATTGGTTAATGCACGAAAATTTAAGCTGTAACTGCCGAAAACGAAGAGATATATTTGCTAGGGAGTGTGTTCAACTGCCCGAAAACAATGTTACGGCCAAAAATACGACGTGGTCAAGAATGACCCTTGTCGAGCGTTGGTGGACAAAGAAATGGGACTCGGGTTCTAGGATTAATGAAGATAAAGGCAAATTACTCCTCGTGCATAGTTCATTGGAGCAAATGTGGTTTCGAGCAGGATTCATTGGTGAAACAGCCCGACGGCGAAGCAGAAACGCGTTAATAATAAAATCGTCCCGCGCGAGAGTCGCAGATAGCGGAGAAGATTAAAAGAGAGATCGTAAGGTGTACATTTTGACAAGCAGACGTGGGTTGCTCGTTATAGAAAAGAGATGAATATGGCAATGGAATTTTCAATTTTTCTCCATTTTTCCGCGACATCGTATTTGCCCGAAAATTCAAGACTCCCCGTTTTTTGGCTGCATCTGTTGTTGCTCAAGACGCGCGCATATCGTATAGGAAAAACGTGAGACGATTTCACGATAAAGCCTTGTACTTTATTCTTGTGCGATATATACATCTCCTTGCGGGGAAAACTCGCAAAAGCAGGAGTGAACGCTCCTGTGAGTTTTTACTACGCTTCTTCAAGGCTATACATATACATGCAAAGGACGAAGTAACGTAGCAGGCATGCGGAACTGCATGCAATCCACCAGCAGCGATCACTTTTCCTTCGTATATCATATAACATCGAATCAGCCACTAAATTTAAACGCGAATCGTTTGTGGAATTCGATCAACTCGAGAATATCAGAATTCTGGGCATTCGCGACATACGCCGAGCTTTTATGCAATTCATACGCGCCAGCGATCAGCACGATCGGTAAGCGATATGACCGATATCGAGACAGACCGAAATCTGTGCCCGCAAATATCGATAGCTTCGTTTTCGGAATTTCAATGCGCCATCTTCTCGATCATAACTCGTTGATTTTTTTTCATACAAATTTTAAATACGTAATAGCACGCAGAGCTTATCCGCCTTTATCATGATATTCACAACGTGTTCGCTACTCGGAGGAAAACGAGTCTCCGAAATGATCGCCGAGATCTGAGTTTTTCCTGAAATTCATACATGAATTCATTTATTTTCTTCTTCAAGAACGATCCATGGCTCAATGTCCGAAATCGATGTATTTCTCTGCAGTCGTAGTTCAAAAAATGAAGCTCGCGTATGAATTTGATGCGAATAATTCGGTTCGTTCTGGGCCGAAATTACTCAAGGGCATAGTTAGCGGAGGCTTAATTGAACCTCACAGGGAGCGTTACATGATGATTGATGGCGCAACTAACTAGTAGGGAAAGCTGTGGCCAATGTCTGGCTGACTTGTAAAAGCCTTTTTCCCTTTGTGATAATTTGGAAAGATAAACTTGTATAGTGTCGATAAAATTCGACTAATTTTCTAGTTTTGCATTAATTCAGGCTCAAGTTTTGTTTTTTGATGGAATTTAACGGGTGAAAGGTCAATAACTCGGGGATTTACAAATTCAAGTGCGGTTCAAATGGAGAGGTAGTGGTTTGGCGTAAAATCGATAAAAGGCCTCTGGCCAAGCCCTCTTTATACGACTATTAAGGTTGGGGCTCTTTATTCGTTTCTGTTCTCCTTTTTCCTCTCTCATTGTCTGTATCAGGTTGCAGAAAACTCGTTAAAATTCTGAGACTCTGTCACTTCCTGGGCCGGCACAATGTGAATATAATACGAGAACGTCGCCCGCTCTCTCGCTGGTGGCGAATATCAACAGGGAAGGAAAAAAAGAGAAAAAAACACAGTTGGAAGTAAAAAGAGGAAGGGAGAATAAGATTTCTATGCGTTTCCTTGCTCCCTCGGTCTCTGGTTTCTCAACTTAGGAATAACTCTTACCTCGTTGCTGTCTTTGCTCTCAATCCTCTTCTCCCTTGTGTGCTCTTTTCATACTTGTCTTCAAGACACTTTTTCCCCACTTTAGTCACTCCTGCAATTCTCTCTGGCTGCACTTTAATATTAATGGACATTTTTCCTCTTCAGTCGATAAACAGACAATTATATGAATTATTTTATAATTATTGTAATTTTCAAAGAAGCAGAAATGCCTCGAAGAATGAAAAAGATTTTCTCAAACTACCCAAACGTTTGAATTTATAATTGATCGTAATCTCGATAAATGTAACTGCATTGAAAAAGCAACTTTTTCGACTCGGCTCGATGCGCATGTTTCCTAATCACAATTTCACGGATTGCCGTCGACTTTTCATTAAAATCGTTGGAAAAAAAAGTAAACGGAAAAAGCGCATGACGTTCTCTTTCATTTCCTTTCGTCGATGCGGCTGATGACAACAATCGTACGTTCCCTGATGCAATTCATCTTTAATTAAAACATAGCCGCATAATGAAATGATAATAAAATGATGTGCTATGTATAGAGCATTTGATTGGTTAGAAGAACGATTGAAATCTCATGTGACGTATGTATCTCATGAATATAAATTTTTCAACACGTACAAAACATGGGCCGCTGCATCGTTCACTTTGCCCGATGTCATACAGGCTGGATCCCCATTCCTGCCGCTTGCGCAGCATCGTGGAATGTTCAATATCTATGATTGAATATCGAGCGGGTGCTTGTACGAAGTCGATATGCGTTGCTTCAACGCTATATATCGCCAGATGCAATTATACGGTGGTCTCGTAATTACTACCCGTACGAGCAGGCCGTAGTCGAAAGAGAAACACAATACTGGAGAGGGAACGATCCGACACTGGTCCAGAGTAACAACGTCCTAGCCCCCCAAACAGATTCGGTTTGAACTTTTCCGCCAATGAAAATACTTTCAATTACGCGGATTAAACGATACAGAGATACTTTTTATTTATTCTCTTTTTTGTAGACTATAGTATAGACTTAATGGGGATGGGAAAAACATTCAAATTCCCATGAAACTATTCGGTAGACTAAAATTACTTGCAATCGAATTAATTAACCGATGCATCGGATATAAATGATTTTATTTTCACTTTGTTTTTAGATGAAAAAACAAAACATGCATAGGGAGCTTTTGAATGCATGAGATATGAAATTCGCTCGTAGACGCGAACGTTCCAGTGAATGGCACGACGAGTTTTCTACCGTCGTATTATATCGCGATATGATTTTCAGTTTCTATGCGAATATTCGCAGCGTTAAATCTTGTTTGCTCTTTGCTCTCTGCTTCCTCGATCGTACCTCACCAAAACCCTTGCCAAGTGAAAATCCTTAAAGCACATACCAACAGAGTGAAGTATTACACGAGCTTTTGAAGGCTCCTCTCTAGACTCCCACTTAAAACTAATGCAGGCATCGACCATTCGAGTTAAATGTGTTAAGGCTCATGGAAGAGAAGAGCGTCATTAGCTTGGCTCTCCTTATGTAGCAGAGCGCAAGAGCAAATGCTCTTATCAAATATTTCTAATGCTGTTAATGTTAACAGATAATTAGTCGCAAGTTGAACGGACGAAATTTTTTGGATCGCGAGACGATGAGCGGCGCGTGATGGGGCACAGACGGCCAAACATTAAAAAACCATTACAAAAAGTCCATATTTTCTTCCGTAATTGACTTTGCGATCCAGGCTATTAATTGATAGATACCGAAAGAATTTTTGCGCCGATTCCAGCTTGTTTTGTTGGGTCTTAATAAATCCACGAAAAGCCATAGGTGGAAAAATACACGCACCCACGTGACCGAGAAAGCGTGTAAAGCCCGAAGCGAAATCTGCACGAAATTTCATTAACGCGCGGTATGACGGTGCACCGTGTAATTGCTCGGGTAATTCTCTCATTTATTTGAAATGCTATATGTGCCCTTCACGCGGTAAATACACGGTATAATGGCGCGACTGCAGCGTTGTGACCAGCGAGAAGACACGCCCAAGCAACAAATAAACCCACCGTGTAATACTGCGTTTGGCGGTAACGTACAATTTTCATGATTAACGCATTCCAATGAACGTTTGTTCGATTGTAAACAAATAAAGTGGGAACATGCCTGTGATAAGCGAATTGCTGTTGAATGCCCTGCTCGAATAAATTCATTCCAGAGAAGCCACGGGTTGTCAGTAAGTCAAAAGAAAGTTAAATTTTTATATTCCCATTCGTTGAAAATTTATACTATTTCTGCTTTTTATCTTTGTCTCGTTTTGTATCAGCAAATGGAAAGAAAATTCTTGAAATGTAAAACGAATTTTATCTTCTCGAACTTTTTTTGTTTTTTTTAATTATTCGTTTCATTACTTTCGTGAATATATATTCGATATATGATTGAAAAAGGAGATACGGGAATCTAAAGAGTGTATAATATATTTCTTATTTATTGGCAATACGGTAGATGCATCCGCCGAATCGATGAGTCGGACGAATCGTCTGAAGTCAGCGAACTGAAAGCTGATGAAATTGCTTCCAATTTAAAATGGAACAAAGTGATAAAGTTTTAATATTTTTTTGCATTGAAAATGGAACGAGTTTCATCGATTTTAGACACAGGTTAATAAATGGAAACGATTTTAACGTTACCTTCGCATAATTTAGATTGTTCATAAGCTGCTGGGTCTAATAAAATAATTTATTAATTCTTATTGCATATTTTTGAAGCGTCCTTTCCTTCCAGGGACCAGTTTTGATTATTTTTTTTTTGCAAATTTGATGGCTGAACGATGGCGGAAATGCAATATCAGCTTCAACGTCAACGAGGTCCATGAATGGCAATGGCCGGATTTGATAAAAAGTGGTACATTTCGGAAAAGCTTTTTTTTAACCATTGTTTGTTTTCCGAGCTGAACCGTATTTCGGAAATTTAAGTAATTCACTTTTATTTTAATATATAAATATATATATAGAGACGAGAAGGGCTTCTGCACACGAAGGATAAAAGTTTGGCTTGGTTGATGGTGATGATCGCGTCCATCGGGAGCCTACGAGCTCTTTTCCATTATGGCATACACAATATAGAAAAGTTTGTCAGGCTGTAAAGTTAGTAGCAAACTGGGTTCCATGCGGAGCTGCAGCAAGAATTTTGAGGTAGGGCATTAATTGGCCCGGTTGGTTTCGTCCGCGGGCTTTTCGCTCCGACGACGATGGCAAGGCAGCCGTGGTTAATTATCTCAGTGAGAAAGACGTCTTCTCCTGCTGCGTGCGCAGCTGGCAGCATACGAGATATACGATAAGCTTTTTGCTCTGGGCCGTCGTCTACTCTCGAGGATGATGTCTTCGGGCGACGCAAACTTCCGTACACTCTTCATCTTTCCCTCTGACCCGGTGGCTTTGTTCCCTCGAGCTTAAGTGAAACACAGCGGAGGGGAATCGCTCGTTCTTTCCCGACCAACTCTGACAGAGGCTGAAGCTAAAGTATTAGTAACTTCTCGGACCTAAAAGTTCAATGGAAAATTAATCATTAATTATAGATTATATTCACCGGGAAGACCAAAAGGCAAGCCGAAGGGTTTGAATCTCTCAATTCGGGAGTTTCATGGCACGCTCCCGACGTGTAATCGGGCGCTCCATTTTTATGCAAAACCACGTAGACTACTACGCAGCGTTACATTGCTTTGCGGTTGCAAGGAAGACCCGTAAGCGGTGTCCAGTAAACGAGACGGATTTACTTCTCCCGGGGTGTGGATGATGTTTCGGCTTTGCGGTGAAAAATAAAACTTGGAGAAAGCTTTACGTTAAATATGAATATATGGATGCATTTCATAAAACTGTATATATATGCAGAGAAAGTTTCCGAAGTACACTTGAAACCCGATTAAACATTTCGCAGAAGGTCCTGCCAGTTTGCATCTAAACATCGCAGTTGCGCAGTGCATGCTGCGCAAGAAATAAAGAAATATCCAGGCCGCTCATTGGCTCTGCATTTCTTCCTCGACCTTTTTTCGCCTCGATCGATTTGTGGGGATCAGTAGTGGGGATGGAACTGGAGACTCTCAAATCGAGGTACCAAAGTCTACCACACACTGTACCGGCTTCTGACGTTTTGAAATTCAAGTCGGCCTCACTCTCTCGTTCTCTCAATTGTACTTATACCCTGTATCACTTTACACAAACCTTATACGACAGACGAAACCTTTCGGACATCCGCGAGCCCCGGTGCTTCTATGCCACGAGGTAATATATAAAAATATGTATATTTGTATTTTTTTAAATGAATGTTGGACAGTGTGCCTGATGTTCTTTAGGCAATTTCTTTTTTTTCCTCTTTTTTGATGATTTCATTATTATTCGCTCTGATTGATTATTAATGGAAAAAATCGTGTTATAGGGAAAAGACAATTGCTACGGGACTACTGTCATTTCCACAGGAACTCTGGATGGTTATGGGCAAATTAACACAAAAGACATGACACTGAGGAGAATTAAACGGTAAATGTGGCGTTGCTGTACATCGATCTGACTCGTTTGAGATTTCCCCGTAAAGGACGATCGAAAAATGACCCTCCCAAATCGATTTTTATCGCAGACTCGAACAGTTATTAAGCCGCTACAAATGGCATGGAGCAAAAAAGGTTCTCGCTGTTCTCCGGTATGTGGAGAGATGAAAAAATAATATGAACCGTTCAGGGGATGCTTTTGGATTTGCTTGAAAAATGGGAACATATCTAGCTAACGTTTTCATTCATTAGGCTGTAGCAAAACATAATGAGGTAGTTCGCGGATGAGAGAACTCGAGTGGGAGATTAAGTCACACTTAAAAACAAATTTGAAACGCATACGCGAGTGGATTTAAAAGAATTTTGAAACGTATACAGCGAGCAGAATTCGCCAAGCGTCGTGCATCTCTTGTTACGAGAGGTTTACACAGTTTGACTAGTCGGCTAATCTCTGTACGAGTACTCAGCGTATTGTGAGAGAACTTTGCTCCGTTATCGCTGATGAGTCGATTTTAATATGTGCATAATCCTGTGCTATTGAAATTTCTAGAGCTGTCTATCTAAGATCGACTATTCGCATAAATTCAGTTTGTCCTTTAAGGTTTATCATATATTCCCAAAATTGATGCTCCGCTCGGAAAACCGATCCGACCAAAATGTTTGTCTCTTTATAAAACTTTTTTGTCTGGATATTTTCTCTTTGTTTTCCTCCCTTTATCTCTCCAAAGTTGAGAGAAAATGAGAGAAAGGTAACGGTGCATAAAGACGCAGAAGCATGTATAGGCGAGTGTGCTGCTTCACTTGTGCAAAAGGTATGTCTCGCTCGCGCCCACCTTGTGCTTAGGCTACCGAAAGCAGGAGTGAAACTCAAGAGTCTCGGAGAGTGGAACAAGACTAGACGATTGTTCTACCAGCGTGAGGATTATTGCGGCTGACAATAAGGACGCCCGGATTGCGCTCGTCGTGATGAAGAAATCTTGCTGTCTGTCAAAATGAGGGATACACACGTACACACCAGCAATCCAGAACACTCCAACCACCTGATTTTTTTATGCTTGTTCCAAAATTCTGCAAAAACTGCAGAATACTCTAGAGTACTGTTTGTTAACGAAAAATTCCATAGACGTTTCCGCCTCATTTTTACGTCAAATTTTTCGCACTTTGGTGAGAGCAGACCCTTTGAAAAATTGTAATTCATGTTTTATCAAGTTTAACAAATTAATTTTTAGATTAATCATTTATCTGATTATTCGAGGCCAAAACGTTTGAATCGTTGAGCCTTGTAATGGATGGAATAATGAGAAAATCGTACAGGCCAAAAGGTTCCTTTCGGCAGCTCAAATCTGCAATATAGAATTTGTTCAACTTTTTATCCCTGAGTATAATCGACAAATACGTTCATGACCTTTTGCGCCATACGGGTCAGCGTTCACACGAAATCCAAATAAAAAGATCAATAATCCCCGACACAGGTTCATCACTGAACAATCCTCCAGACTACACCCGGACACGTAGACAGGTGGGCAAGTGCGAGAAGATAATATGGAAGGAATGTTGATGAGAATCCATCATGTTGATGAGCTGTTTCCACCAGGTTGGGAATACTCCCATATACAGGCTCTGTGTCCAGATTTATGTCAGCACGGGTTGTCCGTGTTACCCACTGGATACGACAGCACAAGCTCGCTCCTGCATAGGTCATACTCGCCATTAATCGCCGTTTCTGCCCAGCGTATACGTGTATTTGCTTACACACCGGGCTATAGCCGCTTTGGCAAAGAATGTTGATCGGTTGTTTGCAATCAAACAAAGTAACACAGAGCCTGAGGTTATACTGGAGAAAAGTTCGTTTCGCAGCGGTCAAGGGTGTGCCCAATATCCTGAAAATTAAAGTCGAAATATAATAAAGGAAAAAGAATTTTTTCCCTCCAAAATTCTGGACTCTACAATAAAACCATGACTTTTGGAGGACTCTATATTTTTTGGCAATAACTTTACATCCTTGTGTCAGTGGAGCGATCCTGCGTCTTTCGCTTTCTGAATAGTAAACATTTCTCCACGTCCCATTGTTTAGAGAAAAGAAAAATTCGGGTTGTGTGTGTGCCGGAGTAGCAGTCCGCAGTTCTATTCTTCTTTGCCCTGAGGGGATGCGGTTTCTCGTTTTGTTCATTCGTACTGTACGCTCGTGTGCATTCATATTGACGGGAGAGTTTCATTTTTGTTCTTACACGTTACGGACTAGGAAATGTAAAAAAATAAAAGAGGAGAGCAAGTACCATCAAAGTTATCGGTGGGAGAGAGAGAGAGAGAGAGAGAGAGAGAGAGAGAGAGAGAGAGAGGGCGGGAGAAGAGGCAAGTAAACTCACACTCAACCGTGGCTGAATTCCAGCGGATAATAAGCAGCGGAAAGTTTCCTTTCCTGCAGCGTCCGGGCGTGCAATGCATTGTGAGTTCACCCTGCACCTCCAGCAAACACGAAGTAGAGCATATATATAAACTCCAGGTTAAGAGTACCATATTTTTTTCTCGCCTTTATATCCTGAAGGAACACCTGCAAAAATGAATCTCCATAGAGCTCTTCAGCAGCATGAGCATACGAGTGCGACTCTCGTAACTCAACTCAGTTCTTTTAATTTTTTTCTATATATCGACGCTACGACGGTATCGATTTCTTTCAATTTTGGAGTATGCAAAGGATAATATTCAGGACTTTTACTGATTTGAGAAGCGCGTTTTCGCGATGCACCTGGAGCTACAGCGTTCTTATGCGATTTTACTCTTCGCTTGAGAAAATTAGCGGCCGATCGACGTTTTATACAGAACCCACGACTGTTTTCACGTATTTTATTCCTTTTATCTTGAATATTGCATTATTCCTTTTCTCGCAATGCATTTCAGTACGGAAATGAAACGGAGAACGCAGACCCTGTTCACACCCACTGAGTACGAATTGTCCATTTTCAACTTCCCGATAGTCCCTCCCTCCGGCAAATTGGATATTATTGAGAATGAGAGATGGCCCAGAGATTCGATACTCTGCAAAACTCCAGATTTCCCACCATCTATACGCACCCACATCCAGCAGTTTTCAAACTTTCATAACGCCAACAATTCCTTTGAGAACGTGGATGTGACTAGTTTTTCATTTCATGATGTTATAATGAGGGAGAAAATGAGAGTGTACAATTTTGTTTTACAAAATTGAAGGAGCGTTAAAAATTTTCCAAAAATTCGTCCACGTCTCCATGATTGTTGGAAAAATGCTCACCAACTTTTCTAGCATGCATTTCCCCCTAAAAAACGACGACCCACATATATGGCCTCGATCTACCCATGGATGCGAGACATCTGGCTAGGGCTCCTCTAAACACGGATAAAGGTAGTAATAATGCGAGCAAAACTTTACCTCGGAGGAAGTTAAAATTTCATGAACCTCATACCCCGAAGGGATTTTAAAAGTTTCGTGGCTCTGGCGTTGAAAATATCGTTCGCGTTGCCAACTATATAGTCGAGGCTACTAAACAGGATAATCCACGATCGCACCACAACAGAATTTTCAATGTTGGTTCCTTGGCCCGGAGAATCGATACTTGGCCGCCGCGTCATTTACGAGAGTAAATGCCTCGGTTTTGCTACAAATTTCACTATTTTTTGTCAGGTGGGAAGAAATCTCGATAATTCCAAGTTCAGGTCCTAATTTCAAGTATATTTTTAGTATTTATATCTTATTTCGTCTTTCCTTGTCGATTCGTACTGCACCGTACTTCGGTGACGATATTTCAAAATCGCATTTCCAAAACAATTGTGAAGCGTTGGGAAGGAAAATGCAAGGCCAAGAAGAAATAGGTGTACCCACAGGCGGAAATGGATAATATGCTGACTCTTTCTCCTCCTTCGTCTCCGTCTCCCGAAAAAAGCCTCGAGGAAATGAACTTATGTTGATTTATGCGAAACAATGCTCGATGTGCCCACCAGTTGGCTGCTTCCACTGAAGAACTTTTCATTACCACTGGAGAGAAGCAGTGGTTTGCCCGAGAGCCACCACCAAAATGTTTCACCACCTTCCCTTGTTTGCCACTCATTCCGCCTCTCCTTAAACTCCATATTCATTACTTCAGGTTTCAAACAGAAAGAAGAACTTTTCGTGGTAGTTTCTCACCGAATTTGCAATTTATCAACTTCCAATGATTTTACCAAGTGTGGTATATTTCAAAGAACGCGGAAGACATTTTTCTCGAACCTCAAACTCAAGCATGAATATCCCAGCAAGTCTCTGACCAGCACGACGGAAAATTTTCATTCATTTTTCGCTCCGATGCACCGTTGATGAGATATTAATGAAAATTTTTCATGGCCAATCTTTTGCCCAGAGATATTGAAAAAAGAGACGGTACGCTCTTCTCGCTCCTGGTCTCGTTCCCCCACACTCGATTGGTTTATTCAATTCCTCATGTAGAATTTTGACGACAATGAATAAGAAAGGCAAATGACTAAACGACCTTCTTAAATATTAAATTCAGAATCTACGCAGTTCTGGAGTCGTGATTGCAGCTTTTAGGATAATCTCATGTAAAATATGACTAAATTACATTCATCTTTGAACCATGCACCTCGTCAAAATTGTACTTAACCGAATATATGTTATACTGTGAATACGCCTAGAACACGAATTTCCGCCTCGTAAATGCCCCCGTAAGCTCAACAAGCTCCGGTAGAAGCAAGCTCGTTAATTCCACGTTACCGGATTAACGACCAGCAGTACGTTGGCGATGCTATACATTATGATGACGACGGTTTACAGAGTCTATTGAACATGTAGCTGGCGCTTATATGAAGCGGGATCGATGGATCTATACGTGTATCGGCGTATCGGACGAATTTACACGATCTACTAGAACATTGTTCGTCATTTACAAATATCGCGTTGATGGTAGATTGGCTGATGATGCCGAAAAGTTGATATCGTAGGCAGCAGATTCAAGAATGACAGGAAGAGTCGAAAAAATAAATAAATACAGTTTGCAGGTGCTCATTGAAAATTCTGGAACTTTAATCATCGAAAATGAACTCATCGACCCTTTTGAGCCGCGAGCTTTCTTCTTCTCCTTCGTATCTTCCCCAGGAGCAGTAGAAAATCGTTCGATCGAGAGTGAGGGTGTACAGTTCAAACGTCGCGTTTCTCAACGACGATATTCTACTCGGCACCTTTCTTGTTTACTCGAGGACGAGATTAAGGCCCCACGAATCTTGAACTAGAAAGAGACTTTGAAGCTTCGGAACGCTATCAAGGTGTGGTACGAAGCGAGATAAAAAATTGCCAAAGGCCTTTCTCTCCTGCTGTGGCAGACTAGACGCGGCACGTCGAGATCACAAACGCGTCCTTGTCACATCGAGCGTAAAAAAAGGTCGGTTGATCATGTCACTGCATCTCTCGGCTCTTTTACTCTGACTTTCAGTTCGATATCGTCCAGTGGAAACAATTTAAGCCGCTCGATTCTTTTTTCGATTGAATTCCAAATAATTTTGATGCAGAGAATTGTTTATTCGATCCATAAGCTATGCACTTTACTGACATAAAATTGAAATGATATATTTTCGATCATTTCTGCATTTACATCATGAACAGACTCTGTCAAAACGGACAGTCGAAAGTCAGAAATATTAATATCGTCTAATTCAGTGTATACAGAGATTTTCGACGGGATTTAAAGTTTCAGTTGCTAACACGAACAAACTAGTGGACTTGACCGGTGAATACTAACGCTCCAGGACTGTGACGGATTTTCGCACATATCTGCCGATTCAGAATTTCAAATTGATTGCAAACACAGTGAGAGCAAGGTTCGCCGAATGCTTTTAATTCAAGATCCGATTCCCTTAAATTATGATCGATGTGATGAAATTGCAGGCTCCATCAAATTTGCCGCTGGGTAGACCTGCCGGTTTCCGATATCAAATCCATTAGTTTGACGTGGAACAAGAATTCCATATGAGGCTCCATATACCCGGAGCAATCAGCGGGAGAAAGAAATAATCGGTTTCCAGAAGCTATTGAGAGCTGCGCTGATGGTTCTTCTGGAAAAAATCGTTAAAAATTCTATTTTCCAAAATTGCTCGGTAGCACTTTTTTCCATTGGCATTTTCCAATTCTCATCGAGTGCTGATCGTTTGATGGAAATAACCGCAAACGCAACAGTATATTTTGTCGAGAGCGCTCCACAACCAGGAACGCAAATTAATGTTTCGATCAAGTACAACTCGTTGTTTTGTCCTCCCGCATAACATATAGATGTGAGAGATATAAAGCAGTGGTTTACCACAATGTGTCTGACCAAATGATTCACCGCTATTGGTTAACAAATAAAATCAATCTGAACCACCAATTGGTTCCCGTCACCTCAATGGATTATGCAGGATCAGTCATAATTTTAGTCCCCTCATTCAAAAACGAAAATCAATTTGAAAAAAAAAATCTAACACATTTTTCATGTTGTCAAGACACTGCCGCATCGCTAGATCAACGTTAGTTGTAATCCCGTTTTATAAACTTCTCTGGAAGTTGTCGTGTTGCCATAAAACTGGATATTTATCAGACAAGCTATATAGACGATGATCTCGAAAAGAGTTTCCGTTTCAAGGAACCCAATTCTTCAATCATTTTCCCAGTCGTTCCATGCACGTACACACTTTAATTTAAGGAATTTAAGGACGGTGGCTACACACAACACTGATGCCATGCTAAAAGCATAGGAAAATTTGAAATGAATAGGATTCAGATGTAACGGAGAGGGGTGGGGGGCAGATTGTTGCCGAAAACATCTAGCGGCGTTGTGGAGAAGTAGAGGAGAAAAATGCACGCAGCAGCATTCGTTGTATCGAGACTCGGATCATGCTACATTCCGTAAGTGGAATGTAGTTGAATCTTTATGAAAGTATGACTGTGAATATAGTGGTGTCTTGTGATCTCATGAGCATGGAGCTAGAAAACGCTCGAAACTATATTCTAAGATCTTTATGCATTGGTGTGACTGTAGCAATAATTACACTATACTGGTGGCACTCGAAAATTAGCTCTGAGTGGGAATACATAGTACCGGATGTGGCAATAAGCGAGTGAGGATGCAACAAGCATTTGCGCTTCGGCGTGCACGAGTGCTCGTGTAAGAGGACTCGAGTTCAACTTTACAAAGTTCCGCAGTGTTTCACTTCGATTAAACTGCTTTTGGAGGAAAGCGCTGGTGGTGATAATTCAATATGCTGTTGAGATGATCAGTCTTTGTTTACGTAACGACTCCATTGAAAAATATTTCATTAACTATAATGAAGATTCATGATTAATTTATTTCTCAATACCAACTGCTTGAGTCAGAAACCGAATCATGTGTCAAATGTAAAGGAAATATTCTTGATTTTCTCGCTTGGAAACTTATTCAACATTATCTAACAATAAAGACATGGAATATCCCATGGGGAGGTTTCTGTCATAACTTCACTTCTCATCAAGCGTCCGTAGTAAGAAAAAGTACGATGCAGTCGTATTCATAATCTGCAATTGGTAAGGATTATATATAGATGATCGTATTTATTTATGGATAATTACGGATAAAAATTGCGTACCGCCATAAACATGTCCACCGATATGACGTAAAACTGCCAGGCCTTAAGAACTAATGGTCTGCACATCAACATTGTTTTTATGTTAGATACGAACAATTTGTCACCACAGCCAGGCCATCCACAAGAATAAATCGCATCTCGAAAAGCTTCTGACTGAAATGTAAGAAAATGAAAAAAATAAACAAAATTTCGCCGTGTCCAAGTCACTAAAGAAGTTGAGTCGTTGGTAGACGTACCTCGGTGGTTAGAAACAATCCGAACCATCCGTAAAGCAGACATTGCATGAGTTTCATGGTAATGTAAACAAAAACCAACGCGGCCTTGTCCATGCTGATCTACAATTTATTCAGCAGACGGGAGATTTCTGTATTTCAAACATCTCTTCAAGCTTCCGAGAGGAAACGTGATTGACGCTCACTTGGAATTGGATCAGGGCCAAAGATATTGCATTTTCATGCTGCAGGGTGACTACATGACTAGATTTACCTGCGAAGCTTGAAAGATGTTAGCGCACATTGTCATCGCGCTGGTGGTGAGCATCCAGAGGATGATCGGTCCGTAAATCGTCTGG
>JAPYYS010001695.1:0-19796 GCA_030522525.1 Campopleginae sp. 14b
GACGTGGAAGAGACGCGAGAGAGAGAGAGAGAGAGAGAGAGAGATAGCAGAGCCACAGAGAGGAGATGGGCTTGGGGGTTGTGCTGTTTCCCGGTCGATCCAGCCCCGGGCCCTCGCCTCCCACCCACCTCTTTCTGCACGGCATTACTACCGGGGGCCACGTTCCTCGGCTAATGCTCTCGTCTCACTAGGGGTTTTCGGTATTGGTGTGCGATGTCGTATCTGCACACTATGCACTCTTTGTAGAGCTCCATGTATATTCTACCAACAGCAGCAATGAGAGACATACAGTAGTGAAGCTCGCGTGTTCCACTGCAGCCAGGAACCACTTTCAACCACCCTCATACTGCCACCTCACTCGGATTATCGTGCCTGGTAGCCGTTCGTTCATCTAACCCCCTCCGGTTTTCGATTATCTACACGTGAGATTGGAGAATGTGTCAGTAGACCTACGTACGTATGAAAGCACGACAGACGAGTATGAGAAAGAGCATACAGGCAAAATACGACAGCTTAGACGGAATTGGATGTAGATGGACTGCTGGAGGGTTAGTTCTCGAAAGGTTTGAGAATAATGGAAGAATCTTCTGTAATTCTTGATATTCGATAAATTTCGCTTTTTATCCGAATGACCCAAAGCTACTGCATGGTCAATCTATGCGGCAACGAGTGAGCCAGACTCATAGAGTACGATCTTACCATACTTGGAAGCAGCTCTCGAGGTCTGAGCCGGTTGGCTGGTAGTCGTCTCGGTAGTCTGGTCGCCATCTTGAGCAATTCCACTTATTTTCTCCACCTCATCCACCCTCTCGTTTTTCTCAGACTCTTGGTAAAATCCTCTCGAGGGGCGCAACTCCCTCTCCTAACCAGCTGTTTTCCTTCTCTCTTAGCAGTTTGCGTCTGCCTCTAGAGTCGCCTGAGGGTCTCCACCCTCGGGTCCGCAACGACTTCCGCTCTCGCCTTGGCGCATTTCCTAGATGGCGGAAATGCTAGTGGTGGTGGTCGGCGAAGGTGGTGCACCCCCGATTTGCCGGGTAAGCGAAAATAGGGAGGACCACGTGGAAGCCTGGTAAGCCTCTCTCAAACATGGAGCTCTTTCGTAACTCCGAGTCGAAGAAAGACAGAGATAAAGAGAAAACAGCCACTGGGATGGAAATGGCAAGTGAACACGAGAGAAAGCAAGCAGTGTAAACGGAACGGGGCGTTTCTATGATCTCTCTTTCCCTCGGACGCACTCCTCGTTTTCGAGTGTAGTACGCAGACGTGAATTCGCGGGGTTGGTCGTGCCACCTGGTCTCCCGTTTCGCATTGGTTTCTACGTCTGCGACCGGTTTATGTATCTGTACGTCTGATGACGTAAACTGTGAGGCTCCACCTAAGTAAGCGAGAGCAGGTCGGAGGTTTACCCAACGAGAGCTCTGTCTGAATGTAACCTCCCGCGTGGCGAAAATTTTCCTCGCCGAAAGGTGGCAAGTGTTGGAAGAAGAAGGTGGCCTATGTAAACGGGAGTTCACCTCCATACACGCCAACCTTGCTCTTTCTCTTTCCAGTATATATGTGCCAAGAGAGCCTCTTGCACAGATGTATAGAGATAGAGAATGGAAGAAGCGCTTGCGCGAGAGACTTGCCAGGATCGTTTATTTGTATCTGTCATTGCTGCAGCCGGTGGTGTGCTAAGAGCCGATGGAAGGAGAGAAAGGCAAAAGAGGAGAGAAGCGAAATAAAAGGCGCGGCGTTGCAGCTTCTCTTTCGCTCTTTATATTCACCTATACTTGTAGACATTCGTGCTACACTACGTACTCCATCTATTTTCTTATTTTACGCTATATCTTTCTCCTTACCCAACCTCTCCTTCTTTCCTTTACCATACTTTTTCCTCCCTTATTTCCTTCACCACCTCTTGCCTTTTCTCTCCCATAAGCCAGCTCCAACCGTCTGCTAGAGCTCTTTCTTTCTTTCTTTACCACTCATTCTTTTACTCCCTTTATTTCCGTACAGCTTCGGCTCTCAACCCTCTTTTCCTACGTACCTCTTTCACTCGCGAGCCAAGCGTTTCTCCAACACCTTCTTTTTCATACCCTTCCAACATTCTCAACTCTCGTACGCTTCTGTATCAATATATATATATGTGTGTGTGTGTGCGCGTGTGTGTGTGTGTGTGTGTTTGTGTGTGTATATTCGTGTCTGTGTCCGTAGCCACCCATTTTTCTTTATTTCTGTTTTATTTTCGGTCTTAGCGCTCCGAGCATGTTCCCGCGCCATCGTGAGCGGAAGGCCACCGTCAAATTTATTCTCGCGGTAAAGCGGTGTGCGACCCAACGCTACCAGTCTCACACCGCATTATTCTGGAAATAGAAAAGTCTCAGTACGACACGGCTACACAGTGCTCTGGACGACGCAATGTTCTCGCGGTCCAGACTAAAGGGTTTTAACGCAAACCCTCTTCACCTTCTCCTGGAACCTCCGTCACTCCCGGTACCTTTGTAAACCCACTACGAGTAGACTCTCCGACCGCGGAACCCACCTCTTTTCCAAGGAATCTCTCTTGCCAATACCCAACTCTTGATACTTCTTTCAACTCTCTCGCTTCCTATGCACTGCGAAAAAATATGCTGGAAAATTTATTGATCAATCTTTTCGTCGCTGCATTATGAGAGCGAACGAGTCTGCATCCTCGAATCACAGAGTCCTCACTGGGAATTATATTTTTTTAATCAATCCCGATCGTTGCATCCAAATTTGAAAAACATTTCAAAAGTGCAACGAAAATTCATGTTTTGCTGAACTATTTTTATCATCCAAAGATCAAATCGATAACTCGCGTCGTCAGAGCCTTTCATTGGACTGTAGAAAAGTCGAAAAACATAATTTATAATAGCGTAACGGAGCAGTTAAAAAATCACGTATTAAAAAATTGATTAGAGCTCTCTCGTTTTCTCTATGTCTACGACATAGTGCACTCGATGTATAGATATAAATAATATTCGCTCGTCGCGTTTCTGTATCCTACCGAGAGACTCAACAGTAAAGCGTATGGACCATGTATACAAAACGGTGTACGCTTTGATGAACCAATTAGCTCGTTTTTAACGACACGTCGTATAGCCTCGCCAGCTGTGCGAGCCCCGAGTTAAATATCAACCCCAAACTGCGCTTAATCCTTTCACCCTCTCCCACGGGCTGACTACAAGCGTGCCCTCGGTTTTGCAGCCTGCAACCCAACCCTTAAAACGTATATGCACATCCATGTCGTACATGTTGCTTTGATCAGCAAGTTTTACGCAAAAAAAAAAAAAAATCTTAGTACCACGATTTTTTAAAACTATTTTTTAACTTGGAACACGAGGAGCAAATGCCCGCTCGAAATTGCTCTTAATCTTTCATGACCATTCGTAGATTTCGTGAATAATCATGGCGCGTGTGAACGTTCAGGAAAAACAAGGATACGAAGGTCAAAAGTATCGATTACTCCTCGTAGTCTTCCCATTCGTGGGAATATAGTTTTCCAATATTCCCGAACGTTTTTTTTTCGATTTTTAACTGTCTGTAACTTTCGGAACGTCGATAACTTATTATTTCAGTTTTGTGCGAAATTATTTTTTTTTTATTCATTATTTACGTGCAACAATGAAACTTATGACATTTTTCTATAGGGGACGATATTTCGATAGTCAGAATAACAGATAAAAAAATTTCGGAATTACGATGCTGTAGTAACGGCCGTAAATAGTGAACACACTTACCGGAGGGTATAAAATAATTTGGCTATTCTAAGTCCTCGCGCGCAGTTGGCGTCGACGTATATCCTTTTCGTCCAATCTATAGAATCTCGAGAAAAACGTATTCGGTACTTGCTCGTCTTTTTGCCTCTTTTCCTCTCGGAGAATTCAGCATCTGCCTGGTTGTGTGCCTCGAGGAAACCACAATGAGAAAGAGGGCAAGAGGGAGAGAGGGAAAGAGTTGGAAGAGGAACAAAAAGTCCTCTCGTATTTCTGCAAACGAAGAGAGCAGGGCGAGTGCCCCTCCGCCCTTCTTTATGAACGCGCTATTCGCGGGGTTACCGGCCTAAGAATGGCCTGCCATTGCTGCTACTGATGGAGATGGAGAAAGAGAGTACGCGGAGAAAGAGGCAAAATAAAGAAGAGAGGGAAGGAGGGAGGAAAGGTAACTCGGCAGTTCTGCAAAGAGAGCAATATGAAGATGAGGGATACAATGAGAGTGTGTGCGAGTGGGAGAAAGTCGAAGCGAGGAGACGGAAGAGTACGAGGGAATCCATGCGTATAGATGCATCGCAGCTCAACAATCAGTAAGAAGCAGTTCTCATTCTTTAGCTCACAAAAGACCGCCCTTTTGATGTTCAGCGACGAATCGAATACAAATATTCGAATAGCGAAGAAAAGGCGTAAAGGACCGTCTATTTCTTGAAAAATTCTGTACATTACGTCGTTTTACTGCTGAGGATTAAACATGTAAATATATAAGAAAATATATATACATATATTTGTTTATACAGACACATTAATAGACACAGAGAGACGAAACTGAAAGCTGCAGATGTTGGATGCTGGAAGAGGACGGAAAGGAGAATGTGTTCGAAAAACCGAGTCCGAGGCTCGGTGTGGTGTTGCTCTCAAGAGAAGCCACGGGGGAAGAGAGGGAGGTATGGAGGGAGGGAGAAAAAGAGGAAGAAAGTATAGGAGGAGGGCAAAAAAGGGTGCTTGAAAGAGGGACTTGGGAGGGAAAAGGAGCAGGGTTGAAAGAGGGCTGCCGCGCGCCTCTGCTCGCTTCGATCCGAGAAAGAGACGCCAGACAATGTCGTCTCTTTCCCTCACTCTGGTGAATAAAGATGGAATGCGAATAAAGTGAGTGAAAGAGAAGCATGGAGAGAGAAAAAGAGGCGAAGAAGACTTGTAGTTGGAGGAAAGTCCGCACCAGGGTTCGATCCCGCAAGGAGCCAGACACTTGGCAGCGAAGCACTTAAACCCTCCTCCCAGCGGGCGCTCACATTCACACACACACACACACACACACACACACACACACACACACATTCATAAGTTTAGCCGGACTCACGCCCTTGCCAAACTTACACATACAAACCTCGATATAAATATACATACGAAGCAGAACGACGGCTTGCTATTCCACCTCAACTCTCCACATCCCTTATTCTATCCTTCCTCTCTCCCTCTACTTCTCTGTCTCATTCTCTCTTTCGCCTCCCTCTCCTCGTCTTTTCTCCATGTACGCGGATAGCGGCAAGTATACGAGCTGCATATACGTCAACCACCGTTTCTATCTTTCGCACTCTCAACCACCCCGCATCCCTCGTACAGTCAACTGTACGTACACACATTTTCGTATATATATTTCTTCATCCATATGTGCAGTCTTCTACATATATACGAATGTATATACGGATAGGAAGACATAGAATGGTGTTATATGGCAAAGTATATCCAACTGTACATGTACGTTTCTCGCGGGGCGTTACCACCCTCCTCGCGCTTCGTCCTCTCTCTTGTGGAATCGTACAACCCCCGCGAGCAGATCTCACCCGCACAATCGACATCCACTATTTCCATTGGCTACGGTGACGTTCACAGACCAATGAAATGGGCAAATACGCGAAATACTACAACTCTCTGAATCGCAAACCCCTGCCTCGACGATTCCTCCTTCATGCCCCGCTCCCCTGCGCTTATCCATGACTGCTACTGAATTTCCACGAAACGGAAACGAGTCCGAGAGCGCAGGACGTTCACCCAGGGGCTGCTTCTCCTCCTCATTCACTGCTCCTCTTATATTTATATATACCACTGTGCACATATAGACTTTACACTCTTCGCCCCCACTTTTCTCTATTTCTCTCTGCCTAGCATCGATCTGACTGTATTTCTCCTCCTCACTCACCCCCTTCGTCTTACACAAACGTATACACGTACGTACACCTGTTTCATATATCTACAACCCAAGAGCTCAAACAGTCACATCGAAATACTCGAAATATTCCGATTGGTTGCTCAGGATTCTCCTTCATTTCCCATTGGTCCTCGTCGGCGTGGGTACCACCTCACGACTCAGAGCTCCACTCTGCCTTCCAATTTCAAGTTCCAAGAAATATATTCTTACAGAACATGCAAAAGTTTCCATTGTCGGAGGTCTGACTAAAATCGCGACGAGACGCCGTTACTACTTTTTTTTCGCTGACAGAAGGCTGACCTAGAATTGAGCAGTTTTTCATAATTAAAACACTCATGAATTCCTTCGTGTCCGAGAGCGATTCAGTCTTTTTATCTCTATATAAATTTAATGCCATGTCTAGTCCTTCTTCATGGCCGTTGGACCTGAAATGTTGTGTCTGACCGAAAACGTGCTTTACTACTTGCACTAATCAGGGCAATAACTTGAATGCGAAATGACGCAGAGCAGCCGCAACAATTTTGCATTCCACTGCTCAATTTTCCATTTCTTTCTTTTCGTGACAGATAAGAGCTGCGGATCCTAAAGAACTACACGCAGCAACGATCCCCCATTAATTTCAAGTTTTATCAAGAATAAAGCTCGAGTTACGAGCAAGACTCACCGACACGCGACACACCGGAACATCCTTGCCCCGACGAGGAGAATCGACCCGTCCGATCCCACTCAACCACAATATTGTTATTATTATATATAATTTATCTTACGTGTCTTAGTACGAGAAGGAAAATAAATCACACGAGAGGAGCGAGATTGGAGAAACGAAAATATGGCGGAGGAATGTCCAAAATGAAACTTTTATGAGCAGAAATCGTTTTTTTCTCTCTTTGCCTCAATGAACCGAAGTCAATTCCAGGCTATCGTTAGAAATTTCGTCTGCATAGAGAATTGGAATTATTTCATATTTCTCGAATTGAGATGAAAAAATTTTAATAAACGCCACGGTGGGTCTGGATTTATTGATTTTTCGCCAAACTACAACATCGAGCTCATCGCTCTGCATTTATCATGTCATTGTCACGATCATTTATTCATAAGTTGCGAATCTTTTCTTATGTTTACTTCTTTTAAAACATGGCGAAAGGTCAGAGCAAAGGAAAATGGATCGAGAACTGATTGATCTAATTATACGACGTGTATGTGCACATAGAATCCGACATGCAAGCTAAAGACTACACGATCGAACGTATTCAACGAATCATAGATGATTGACGTTGAACCTCGATAATTTGTGCTGTCGTAAAATAATAACGCGATTTTTCGTTCCATAGTTTACTCTCCGGTCTCTCCGAAGGTCCGAACGTTGCTGTCGGGAAAAGGTAGATCGAAGTATGAGCATGCTTTCGAATATGACGTACATCTGTATGGACGCGGTTGAACCACGTAGACGAGGTCGAGCAGAGGGAAAATCCGTCGACGCGGAGTATGAGGAAAAAAGAAATAGCGAGAACAAAGGAGAAGAGGGAAAGGCCGAAAAAGGAGGAATGAAAATAAAAGAAAACCAAGAGAGAACGGAACATCCATTCAAAATGTCTCCCTTAAATCTCCGACACCCGGACGACCTCTAACATCGCGAAAAAGATCACTATAGAAATCCCGTCCACTAGCCCGATCATTTTACGATATTTCTTTATGTGTACGCCGTGAATTTAATACAGACGTTAATATGTGAGATTACCGGATCGACATAAAACCAACAGTTTTTATCGATTTTCCAAAAAACGTCCATTTAAAAAAAAAAAAAAATTCGTCCGTTAATTATTTTGTTTAATTTTTATCGAACAAGCAAATTTCAATACCAATAACTCGATTATGCACCAAAAATCGTTTTGTTTCATCTCAAGCTCTGTGTATTTCCGAAATTACACATTCAACCCGAGCGTTAAAAGCAACGCCCTTTCGCCCTTGGATCGTCAACCAGGTCCTCACTCTCGCCCTGGAACCAACATCTTTTGCCCTTCCCCAGCCCGACGGTTTTTAATTTTTTGGTCTCTTTCGTAATTCGTTTTTGCTTCCTTCGAAAATTTATTCGAAAGTAATTTAAACAATAAAAATATCCATCCGCCCGAAACGTAAAAGAGTTTGATGGAAAAAAAAAGAACGGAGGAGTAAAATATGGAGATGAAGCCGAGAAAGAGAAAGAAGTGGCAAAGTCTGGCTCCTCGTGTGCCAATCGAAGTGATAAATGAGCGGTCGTCCGCAAGCCACAGGGTGGAAAAATTATAGACGCTGGATTATCGATTTCTACCCCTCCTCGCACTCCGTAGATCTCCCGAACGCCGACTGGGCGCGAATATATCCGCCAGAAAATTTTACCAATTTGGTGGTAACATACAAGCCAACGACCATGAGTTCCTACCTTGATTTTCATTCATGACTAATCGGAAGTTCGAAATACGAAGAAAAGTTCCTCGAGGCCAGAAAAATCCTTTTCCGAATAAAATATTACATTTTTTTGAATAAATATTTATTTCCTGATGTCGTTTGCTCAAGTATTCCAACACGATCGACTCCACATCTAGGGGAATAGTCGATTTTTGTTGAAGTTGAGCCTCCTCGCCCTTTGTGCACACACGAAAGAATGGGCGAGAACCAAAAATGGACTTCGCCATCAAGTGTTCGATTCTGGTGTTATAATTCGGTCGGCCGTTGTTTTTTTTTTTTTTTTTTGTAGTTTCTATCCCGCTTATTCTTATAGAGGAAAAAAGATGGGTCGTAGTAGAAAAAGAAGTGGAAAAAGTAAGAGAAAAAAAGGGTCACGTCTCTCGACAAAAGAGTTCTCTCTTGGGCAACAATATAATACGAACGATACGAAACTCGGTCGGTGGATAGATCAGGGAGGTCACCTACGTCAGAGCCAGTTATAACTTTAAGATGCGATGGAGATATGCCGAGGTGGTGGCTGGGTTCTCTTGATGGAACTCGTGGTGGTGGAAAATGAAGGTGGGAGAAGGTGGAGCAGACGACATGTATTATTGATGTGCCTGTGTCGCCATTCTCTCGGTCTCTTCCTCTCTCGCTCTCTCTCTCTCTTCCGCCTCTTCGCTCCTTCTCTCATTTTCTATTCCCTGGCTCTCGGTCTCTTTCTATTTCACCCACCCCTTAATCTCTATCTCTATATTTCCGTCTCCTCCTCAACCCTCGTGCGAGCTTTTCTCGCTCACTCACTTCTGCCTCGACCACCATCCATCTCTTTTCCGTTCTCACGTTCCATACCTCTTCTCCTTCTCCCCCCCCCCTCCCTCAACCATTTCCCTCCTTTCCTCTCCTTCGACGAACTGCGTCTTCCAGTTTCCGATACATTCCACCACTAATCCCAGTCGACCGTCTATACTTCACCTCCTATACAGCACGATCCATATACCCAACTCACCTCCACATGGATATTTACCTACCGAGAGAAGAGGTGAAGAAGAGAAATCCAACGTTGCCGTTGCGCTCTCTCGTCTCGCCTTCTATTGTACATACATATGGATATCTCATGACAAAATCACGATGAAAGATATTTCGAGAATGTGAAGAAAATGGTTATTGTAGAAAATATACAGTTAAGTAGAATTGATCTTCTTTACGAGAGAATATTGAACGTCATGAATTTTTTTAACAACCGATAGGGGCAAGAAAGGTTTGAAACGAGTGTCTCTATAAATTAAAAGTTTCTAATGTTTCCAATGAGAATTGCAGCAGTTCTTACGGTGCGAGAGATCAATTTTCCAGGAGGGCGAATTTATTTGCTCGGAAATTTATGTACGACCGAGATAATGAAACGACAAAATTGATGTGGGTGATTGGCGTGTGACAAAAGAATCTACGAATGCTCAATCATTTTCTATGATCAACGGTCAATCAAGATGGCATGATTACAATTGAATTTTTTCACCAGATCGACTACGAGTCATTATAGGGGGTAAGCTCTCGCTGTTTCTATGGGAAATCCACTTCGGAGAGCAAAGTCGTTTGCATTTATGAACGCTTGGGCAGCTTTCTCTCGACGAACGTCACGTTTTTCGCGATCGATGTATTTTTGTCGGCGATGAAGGAAAAAAAAAAGACAGAGAAGTCCGGGAGGACTCGAGCAGAGCAAACTTTTCGATTAATAAAAGCAACAGAGATGGTGAGAAAAAAGCTCCTTGTCGCGTGAAGGCGGCTATGCTTTCTTTCATTAATCTCCGCGCAATCGAATTTAGCATAATTGACGGAGCGTAGAATAGCGCCCTGTTCGACTCTGAACGCCATCTCGCATAATCTCATCATATATCTCACTCAGTGTTTTCCGATAGAGCCCACACATATACGTTCAAAGTGACGAGTTAGACCGCGAGCTCTGGACCACGATGATCGACCAATTGTTGATGAAATTTACTGAATTTTTTCATCCAAACACTCGACCGAAAGAGCCATTCATTTGACGACTAATTTCCTCCATGTTTTCGTCACTATTTCCGGTGCAACCATTTTTATGCTTCAATGAAACTTTCATAAATTTTCCATTTATTTTATTCCCTCTAATTTTCGATACCAAACTAATCCTAACGACACAACTCCAGTCACCAACAAACAAAAAATACAAAAGTGTGTTACAGCTCTTCCCCATAAAGTTTCATGAATCATGGAATTTGAAAGTTCTATGATTCTGCTAAATATTCGGTCGCTCGATTTGAAATTTTTTCAGTAAACTTTGACGTTCGAGTTTCATTTTGCAGACTGATTTTTTATTTATAAAATTCCTAGTTCATGGAAAGATTCCTTCGGAGTAATTTCACTTTCCATAAATACATTTTTCCATAAATTAACCTCCAGTGACAAATACTTTTGATCGAAACAGCCAACACGAAGGAGCTTTTTCTTTATAGCACTCTGTGCGAACGTCAAGTCTGACCAAAACAGACTTACCACGTTAAATCGATTAAAAAGATGTTAGCATGCCTCAAGATGTACGACTAAACGTCCCTAATGTTTATATATATATGTATTTACGGATATATAATGTATAAAGAATCAAATTCGTTAAGTTATGTATTCACTATTTATATATCAGTAGGTATAGATATATATAACATACGTTGAAGGAAGTAGCAGAAGCTCTCTGGTGTATTCGTCATCTATATTCATGACGGCGTGGGGAGAAACTTTAGATTGAAGCGATTAAAGTCGAAATTCCCAAACGACTGAGCCCACCCGCGACATCGTCGAGTGTCCTCGGTCTCTCTCTGTCTCTCTCGTTTTTTTTTCCATTTTCCTTCTTTCTCTTGTGTCCAAAGGGGAACAACAGCAACAGCTCATCAGCAGTGCATTAACGTTTGAAAAAACCTCACGTCGACACCTTTAGTGCAATTACCCCGAGAAAGAAAAAAAAATTCATTACCCCAAGCAAATTGTAAAATAATCATCCTTGATCAAATTTAAGAAGATTCTGTTATACTCTTGACAAAACACGAACGAATTTTGTAGTAATATAAAAACGTAATTACCAAAAAATATATAGAAAATGGCAATCAATGGAAAAATAATAAAAAAAAAGTATTATTATTATACGAAATTGTGGGATCTGAATTTTTGAAAAATTCTACAAGCAGAAAAATCGGAATTGTCATTGCAACGACGATTGGGATTGAAGAAAAAAACTTTCTATAAAAGTTGATCGATCGGAAGAAAACGCAAAGTGTGCCAATAAATAGTGATTGACCATTTTTCATAAAGTGCCAATCATCGATGGCTGCGTCTCCTCTTTTCTTTTTCCTCATCCTGTTTTTTTTTTCATTTTTGCTTTTTTTCGCCGGTTGCGTGTGTCTCTTTTTTTACACATATATAAACTACAGCCGCATATATAAAGGCGAGGGGAGCCTCGCTTCCATTCCCTTCCAGGCCGTAGCCCTGATCGAGTATCCCGTGCTTGCGGTTTTCGCGCGAACGAACGGGCTACCTAAATCCCTCCGGCTCTCTCGCTCTCTCGACTCTTTCCTCAGGATCGTTTTTCACCCCCTTCACGACTTCGACACTCAACCTCCTTTTTTCGCTCCAGAATCATCCCTCGGCTACGAAAAAGATGCCACGACCCTCATCCAAAGGGTGGAGAAAAGAGACAGAACGAGAGAGAGAGAGAGAGAGAGAGAGAGAGTGAAAAAGAAAGAAGCAGCTCGCAAGAGCTTTCTAGGCTCCTGTGTACTCTTCATTCTCACGACTATGGGCTTTTGCCTCGCGGCTCTTTTGCCTCTCTTCTCCATTTTTTTCTTTGTTACTTTCCTGAAAAGGTAGCTGTCGGCTCTGGTGCGATGAGAAGAAGAAGAATGGGAAACTACAAGGGAAAAATATTCTCTCTGTTATACGCAGAAAAAACATCGAGTCGACAAAGATAACAAGAAAAGAAAAATTCGTTTCTTCTAATGCAAACCTGGAGAAAAAAAAAGAAATTTCCCTCATTGTCTTTGCATTCTAAAAATAATTCCTCCAGTATTTCCATAAAAAAACACTCCCTTGGCAAAATTAATTGAGAGATTCTTTTGTGATGAGTTTATGACGTTGAAATAAAATCGAAATTCAAGAAGACACGACGAACATTCGAAGATGTGGCACGAGGAGTTTGAAAAACTGGAATGAAAGGTTTCCTGAGAATCGCGAAGTGTGTTTGGCCGTTGAAATACGTTTATTTAGTTAGGAAAGGGCCGAGCAACGGTACGTTATCCGAAGAGACGTGTATGGAGTGTGCCGGCGCATACGTAAATAGGCTGGTGTCCAAAATGCAAATACGTGGGAGCACGAGATAAGGACAACGCGTATAACCTACCAAAAGTATAACTATATGTTCAAAAGGGATTCAAAACCGTAAATACGAAACTCATACGAACGGACGAAGGATGGATGAGCGAGTTTCGAGCTTTTCTCTCCTCCCGCGTCATCTTCGTGACTTTTTGTCACACGCAACGACGTTCATCAATCTTCAAATATCTTCTGTCTTACAATTGACAAGGATAATTAATGACGAACGTTGCTCATTATCCCTGCGAAGGGAAAAGATGCCGATTTTTTATTCAATCGTCAGATATTTTTCCTTATTAACCACGTTCGATCTTCTCGATTCACTTAATTGGAGAAGAAAATCTACAGACTCATGTCTCGCATGTGAGTCTCTTCCCGATCGGACAACGAAGACGATTATTTACCGTTGAGCATCTTCATCTCTGAACAAACGATTTTACACAATGAAAAAAAAATCGTGGCTCGTTGATGAGCCCAGCCGTAGATTTAAAAGTGGTAAAATTAGGTCATTGATTCTACAAGTTTTTGCCTCAAAAAATTAGTGAAGAAAGATGAAGTTCCGAAGATTTAGCGAGCAGTGAAATCAAAGATTTCTGTCTTTTAATATATTCGAAGAAAGTTCCCGAATGATAACACGCATCAAGAATTTTTTATGTACTTGAAAGTTATTTTTTGTAACGTGCCCACTCCGCCCGCAGATATTTCGTAATGAGATGCTCAGGCATCGTTTGGACTCCCAGAGAGCGTCAGAGCTTTTTGGTAAATTTGTGGGGGGTGATTGGTATTATGCGTCGAAGGTGTTGGAGATAGGACGTCGTTAAAGTGCAATTATTATATTATTATATTATTAATCAAGCATGTTACAGATCAAACTTTCGTCATATCTTCCTCCTGCACAAATACATGTGTTGATGTATATACGCACGCACATGGAGATATGAGCATGGAGAATGAGAAAAGTTATAATGTGCTTAAAGGGTCAAAACGAGATTAACTGACTAGCCACCTTGGCTGGAATAAGTGTTCCGATATAATCTTTTCCATACCTTTCCTTTAGGGTCGTAAATGGTACATGGTTACCTTTGGAACTGCTAAAATTATTACGATCTCAGTTCGAAGGTCAATGCCATAAAATATCGTATTTTTGTACTTGAGCCAAGTTTTGTCTTCCTCCTGACGATTAATCACATTGGCAATTGGTCGAGACACGTTTTTAGTCTCCAGGGTACATAGTATCTTGACCTTGAATCGTGTATCATTGATTTTACCGACCTGGTTAACGGGTTTAAGCTTCTCGTTGGAGAGCGTCTGGGGCGGGGAGATTCCAGGTCATTTTCACGTTCGGAATGTGAATTATTGTGTAAAATGAAAAATCCGAGAGATCTACGGAGTTTTAGTTTCTTCGCTGTGAAAAATTGGATGTCTCATAGAAAAAAATGAACTAAAACTCGTTCCTTCTTTTGAAAAACGATAATTTTTCGATTTCAATATTGTCCGGGTCCGCTTTTGGAATTAAGACCAATTTTTCTGACCTTCTCAATCTATTCAGTTGCCTGTTGCTAAGGTCAGCTTTGCTGCGTCGCTGCGATATAAAAGGATTTGATGAATAGAGGTTGGAAATGGAAGAGGATTGGTTGGTTTTTGATCCGCGAAATTCCGTCCAATGTGTCGTAGACGCGCTGGAAACATCCGACCCCTCAAACTCGTTTCGGTGTGTTGTACGAGAACATGCGGGGTCACTGACCGGTCCATGACTACAATTGTTATCCATAGAAAAAACCAGAATCCCCGAGATGGCTCAACGAGAGAAATATTCGGGAAGGCTCGAAATAACCGAAGCTCTTTAACTTTGGATAATTGAGAATAATCCAGTAGAGACTCTAATGTGTTAGAATAGCTGAGGGTTCGTTACTGATTCCCCCTACTCGACCTATACTGGCCCTTGAGTATCTCCGATTATTCTTAATCAATAGCCCTTCAACGAGGCAAAATGAAAGTCTCCGGTTTATCCAAAATTGTATATAACGCGCCTGCATTCTTATGTAACAGCCGAGACGATGGTTCTTTGACTTTTATATGATGTAAATTAGTGGGCGTTGAATCTATTATACAAATTTTTTAAAAAGGGCTTTTTCGTAATACTTTCGAAAACCCTTCATTCTTGCAATTAACGTATAAACTCTATTCGGAAAGACTTTTTTGAAAATACATTCACGATGCAGGATATGCAAATGTATGCAGGATTTTCTCCATATTCCAAAAAGCTGGTAATTAAAACAGCAATGAAATTTTTTCATTAAAGTTACTAATTCGAAGGTTAAAAAAATTCATGAATCATTCATGAAAATTAGCCCCAAAAACGCTGTGCCTAAGTATTTACATTTTACCCAGAGACCAAACATTCAAACATGTGATATATCAAACTGCAATTTGCATCTCGTCATCTTACGTGGGCCCTTTTTTAGTCGACTAGGAATTCTAGCGCGTCAAGACGAGTCCCTATTCTTATGGTAAAAGGACAATGGGTGATGGCACAGGACAGAAATACCAGATTGAAATGAGCTAAACGAGAAAAACGTTGGAAGTGGGTCTGCTATTGAGATTTACAGCCGGAAACGTATAAATACTGATGCACCGTTCAAGATGGTTTCAGTCAAAGTTTGATCCACGGAACGCGTCGGGACTTTGTTGACCCGTTAGTTCTAATTTTTTTTTTGTTTAATTTGTTCAATTTTCGATCGATATAAACGAGTGGTTGGAAAACGTGAACAGACAAGCGGTGACGAATGAATTATTAGCGAAATATTGACATCAGCCAAGATCTTAATAAAGAACCATTAAAAACCGACTTTTCGGAAGTGATTTGAAAATAGAAATATTTAGAAATGGATAACGTTACTAAATACGTGGAATCGAGCGATTTGCAACGTCGGGATACCATCGACATAATTGACGAATTTTCCGACGAAATAGCCAGTATGCGAGGCAGATGCATTGACATTGGTTGCGGACCTGGGACTGCGACGAGGGATCTTATTTTACCGAGGCTGCCACCCAGTACTGTCCTCATTGGTGAGCTGCAATCAAGCATTATTAAAAATTCCATTTTTTCCAGTCTTTGCATCGAAAATCTTAAAAAATAATAATACAAAATTGCAGGTGCAGACATTTCAAAAGCAATGATCAAGAGTGCGCGATCGTATTGCAAGGATGAAAACCGTTTGGCGTTCATTGAGTTAGACATCCAAGTCGACGAGTTACCGATCGAAGAAATCGGCCAATACGACAACGTCCTTTCTTTTTATTGTCTTCACTGGTGTCAAAATATCAAGTAAACGAATTCATAGACGATACAGCATATCGATTCGATTAGGAGCATCTTAACAATGCAACAAATTTCATACAATGTGTCATTAAAATTGTTTCCCATTGCAGACAAACCTTTGAAAACATTTATAAACTACTACGTCCAGGAGGCAGTGGCTTGATAATGTTTTTATCTTTCAATGATGGATTCGATGCTTACATCAAGATGCGAGATAACTCACGATACACGGCTTACATGCAGGTAATTTGATTCAGAAAATCCATCCAGTTGATTGATAATTCAAGAAAATTTCGTCCGTAAAACATCGATGGCAACGTTTAGGGTGCGAAGCAAAGTTCAGTAGAGCTTTATAAGTTTTTTTTAACCAACGAATGAAAATCATTTTATCTAGAGATGTGTGAGATCCAGAGAGTCTGTAATCGACTGGAAACTGGGATTGCATTATTGTAATGGAATGTATTTTATAGGACGCATCGAAGTACGTGCCACCCTTTCACAATTCTCCGAATCCTCGAGCCAACCTGAAGAAAGTTTTAGAAGACGTTGGCTTTGAGGTTCTTCACTGTAGCAATCGTGAAAAATGTTTTATCTACAAGGACATGAAAACTTTACAGAGTAAGTGAGCCTCACAACTGATCTAAAAATCTTGACATCCGCACGAAATCGAACGAGACGAAAACTGAATGAGAAAAATGAAAATTTCAGGACATATGATGGCGGTGAATCCATTTTACAATAGAATTCCGGACAATATGAAGGAGGAATACACGGCAGAAATAACCGAAGAAATAACAAGATTCAAGATTCTTTTCGAATCGAAAAGAAACCAATTTCCAAAAGAGTACAGTGTGTTGGACAGATATCGTATATTGATTGCACATTTCAAGAAACCAGAATAAAAATACACCGCGATGTATCTCAGCTTCATCGACAGGGATCAATAAATATATTATTTCGTGTGCAATAACAAAAGGAGTGTTCATCTTTTATTTAGAAAGGCGTCTACTCCAGTCCTTCTGGTCAACGAACCTTTTCAAACTTCACTGCTAAAGGTGAATCGATAGAATAGAGTGAACGCGAATCAGGACGCATCACGGAGATCGAATGAAATATTTTCAAATCTTCGATCAAAAAATTTTATATATCGCGGTCAAAACTCTAAGCTCCGTGAACCTAACGATCCCATCACTCCGGACGTACCAAATATGCATATCTGGTTTTCATATATGTTAATGCTGTTGTTTCAAGTAAGACTCGGTCGGAGCTTTTGCGATAACGATTATGACGTTGGAAGACTCTTGACACCGTCACGACAACTCGCCAAGATCTTATCGATTCCGCGGGAACTCAAAATGGAGATCGAACTCGGCGACTCGTCAGGCCGAGTCTGAATTTTCATGTCTTGTTCGATTTTTAACGACCACGTTCAATAATCATAGTTTTTTGAATTATTCAATCAATTATTATAAATTCATGAAATATTCGTGGAAATTAGCTCGAAAAACTCTGTGCCTATCACGTAGAACTGCAATTTTCGGCTCGTCATCTTACGTTGGCCTTTTTTCTTTTCGACTTGAAATTCTACGGCGTCAAGACGCGCCCCCATATTTGTAATTGATGAAATGAAAATCTTAAATATCACAGAGCAGAAATACTAGATTAAAACTAACCGTGAAACCGTGATCGGTAAATTTAGCGTACTTGTAGGTTTTAATGTTGATTGCTCAATAAATAGCTCCTCAATCGTCATGAAATTTGTGCACGACCTGCTGAATACTTCATGTAAAAATATGATAAATTTTAAGAATTCTGTCACCATTACTTTAACCCCCTAAAGGGTTAAAAAAAAAAATTATGAAAAGATTATGAAAACTTAGGACGTTTTTGTATAAAGTATTTAAGAGGTCGTGTCAAAATTTCTCGTCGATTAGGGAGCTTGTTATTTAAAAAAATAATATTTTGTTAATAACTATTTTTAAACCAAATCAGAAAAATATTTACCATCGAACTTCATTCTGTTTTCGTTGCTTTCGGTATATTGTAGGTATTTAAAAATTGAGGGGTCAAAAAAAAAACTTATCGCAAAGTTATATCAGTTCCCATGAGATGACTTTTATTTTGTTAAGGTCAATTGTTCAATAACGATCTTCTTAATCGTCCTAGAATTTTGACACGATCTCTTAAATACTTCATACAGAAACGTACCAAATTTTCAGAATTCTCCCAGAACAGTCGAAAATCAACATTTTGAACCATAATAATAATCCATTTTTTAATATTTGCGTGAAATATGAAATATCATGTTATGCACTATAATGTTAAATAAAAGCTATGATGATAAAAGTATTAACACACATAATCAGTCGTGAATAATATATTGCTTTTCAAGTAGAAAAAAAGAAGAAAACAATGAGTAGGCGGAATAAAAATATGACGCACTGCTTCTAGCTTAGTTGTAATAATTGCCGGTAATTTTTATTTATAACCGTTAATTTACCAGAAAAAAAACGTGATCGCTATTTTTAATGAATAAAATTGTGACGCTAATTTTTCACCGCAAAATTGGGTGAAAAAATGACGTAGAATTACGCAATTCTGGTAATTTTATCGGAAATCTTAATAGCCATAGTTTCGTATGAGTAATTGGAACGAACTATTCAAAATTGGCGAACCGCCCGAACGCCTATATATAAACGTTGGAACGTGGGGTTATCATCGGGACCCCAAGCTGGCGAAGCATAGATACTTTCGCACCGTCCAAGAGTGCATATAGATGAAGTCCACGAACGGATGATCAGTGAAGTATCGGAACAGCGAAAATCCAAATTGATTCCGTTGAAAATTTTATAAAAAACCGACTTCTTGCCAGTAATTGAAAAATCGAAAAATACCGTGGTCCGAAAATCCATTAATTATTTCTTTTGATTTGAAATAATGGATAATAACGTTGAAGAATACACGGAAAATAGCGATTTGCAACGGCAAGATGTCATCGCCGTGATTGATGAATTTTCCGACGAAATGGCCAGTATGCATGGTAGATGCCTGGACATTGGCTGCGGTCCGGGGACTGTGACGAAGGATCTTATTTTACCGAAACTGCCACCCAGTACTATCCTCGTTGGTGAGCTGCAATAAAATATTATTAGAAACAAATTTTTTCCAGTTTTTGCATCGAAAATTGTGAAAAATAAATAATCAAAAAATTCAGGTGCAGATATTTCGAGAGCAATGGTTGAGAGTGCGCGATCGTATTGCCAAGATGAAGGTCGTTTGGAGTTCATTGAGTTGGACATCCAAGTCGCCGAGTTACCGAGCGAAGAAATCGGCCAATATGACAACGTTCTTTCTTTTTATTGTATTCACTGGTGTCGAAATACCAAGTAAATGAATTCATGGGCCATGCATTATATCGATCCGATTTAGAGCATCTTAATAATGGAAAAAATTTCTTACAATGTGCCATTGAAATCGTTTCCTATTGTAGACAAGTCTTTGAAAATATTTTCAAACTACTGCGTCCAGGAGGCAGTGGATTTATGATAATTTTAACTTTCCATGATGTATTCGACGCTTACATCAAGATGCGAGATAACTCGCGATACAAGGCTTACATGCAGGTAATTTGATACATCACATTCACAAAATGTCGTTCCTAAAAATCTCTCCTCGCAGAAAACTCTCATAAACTTATAGAAAGTTATAGAAAGATGATTATCAGAACGAACCA
>JAPYYS010001696.1:0-24469 GCA_030522525.1 Campopleginae sp. 14b
ATAAAATATTTCGATAACTAGACGGTGAAGCTTCTTAAAACTTTGCATACGTTTTCATGTGACATCAAAGAAGCTTCATAAAGTTTGCCAAAAAAATCGGTCGTTAATTTTATTGGAAATTTTGGTCATTATATAACAAATACCAATTACCTCGGACGATCTTGTCCTTAGTCAATTTGTAACAACTTTTTTGAATGAACTTCGGCTCGCTAACCATTTCGTATGTGAGAAAATCTGAAAACGAAGGTTTAGAATTGATCGTCGCCATACAACGTCCTTAAACGACATTACACCGTTAAGGGAGCTGGAAAAAATGTTTTCGTAGATTCCAAAAGATGCCTGTCGAGTAATATCTGATAATAAGGATCGTTTTAAAGATCGCTCGGCGGAGGAATCGAAGGAAGAGAGAAAAATGGAAATGACGATGCACAGGTGGGGAGCGTGCGAGAGGATCGTATCGATCAGCGTGAGAGATCATGAGCGCGGGACGACACACGACTCTGGCGGGCTTAGCTAATAGTTTTTCGACAGATTCTCTATAGATATATTGGATTGTCTAGGTTGTCTAGGCCTGACAAGGTTGGCTGTGATGGTGGCTCTCGGCGAAGGATTTACAAGGACGCATAGCGCGGCAGGATCGCGTGCTATTTATATAGCACGTGTTATGCAGGGGGAGAGCTGCCGAAGTTGATGCTGTGTCGGTGGTTCCGCGGGCGGAACAGAGCAAACGCTTGACGAGAAAAAAAGGGAGATGAAAAGAGAGAAACAGAGAAAGAAAAGGGGAAAAGAAAAAAAAAAAAAAAGCGAAGAAGCACACCGCGTGCCTGTTAGAGAAACGAGAACTCGGCAGAGTCGAAATGTGTGCTCTGCTTTGCTTTCGGCTACTTGGGTGGGCTAACCATAAAACGCTTTGCGCGTTCTCCTAATATTATGCGGGTTGCACCTTCTCCGACAAGCAGCCGCGTGAGAGCGTGTGTGAGCGTCACAAAAAGCCGGAAAGGGATGAGGAAAGGAATCGAGAGCGCGCGGAACACCTCTTGCTTCTTATTCCACTGCGCCCGCTATTTTATTTCGCTCCTTTCCTTTATTCCTCCTATTACTTTTTCCAACCGCTCCAATCGGTATTTCTACGCACGAAATACAGATTTAAAGGGTCACATATTGAGCATGCTAATCAGATGCTAAGCACCAAGACCAAACACATTTTCTTCTCTCATCTCATTAACTTTTCCCTCCGCTCGAAAATACCAACTTTTATTCAGAGCACTATGAACTTTCGAGAATACTTCATCATCTTTTTTTCACGCGTATGCTAATCAACTCGAAGGCATTGCCTCTAACTTTTTCTAAAAAACTATGCACGAGCATTCGAAGCTGCAGCTGCAGTTTTGTCCCAGCACGCGGCAGAGCCTCGCCGAAATCCAATGAAGAATTATGCAATTATATAATTGACGAAATTGCTGGATATAAAAAAAAAACAGATGATCAGATTTCATTATAATTGCAGGAGCTAAAAAATCTTGGAAAACATGAAATGCGACGAAACCTCAAACAGGTGTCATGAGCGAAAGATATAAAGCACGTTTGACCTTGCTCGCTGCTATCTACGAGATGAATCCTGAAAGATGAGAGAACAAGAGTCTGCGATAGGGCACAGGAGTTGATGGTAAAGAAGCCGAAAATGAAAGGGGGCCACCCTGGTGTTGATCAAGGGAGGAAAGGGCGGCTCGTTTCATCCCTTACAAGAGAGCGAGAAAAAAGAGGGAGGGGGATCTCTTCCAGGCGTTGCGGAGCTGCTGTGGTATACATCGGAGGCCAGGAGCAGACATAGATCACCCGGTGTCGCTCTGTTTACCGCAAACGTCCAAACAAGCCTCGTCTCTTCGGGTCTATTAAGGGTATCCCGTGGTGTTGCCGAGTTAAAGATACGCTTTGGGATGCTATTCCGATGTGAATGTATAGAAAATACACGAGGGGCCGCAGGTATGTACCTGGAGCATAGGATCAGTCTATAGAAGGCCCTCAACTGCTGACCCAGCACGGCTAAGAACTCTCGATCTCTCTCTCTCTCTCTCTCTCTCGCTCGCCCTCTCTGTTGATGTAATCCTACGATGTCTGTTGGACCAACGTGTCTTTCAAGCCCAAGAGGCCCAGATGCCTGTGGCATCAGCCATTGATGTCACCGCTCTCGATCCCATAGAGATCAATGCCCGAGATCGAAAAAGGCACTCAATTGTACGAGGTTAGTGTGGCTGATACGTCTTTTTGACAGGCAGCCTCGATGTATCCGCGAAGACTTGACTCTTGGGATGAAAATGAATCGGGGCGTGCCTCTGTTGGCTCAACTCGAAGGAACGAGCATGAACAACTTCTAAGGTCGTCCTTATGGTCCGGCATCGAAAAGGCAGAAGTGATAGTCTGATGTGGGTCTTCGAGGACATCTAAACCCCCGCAGGGGCGATCTCTATCTCTCGCGACATCGCGAGCGACATCCTTTCCTTGATCCGCCGACTTTTAACGGTTCAACAACATCACCGAGATTCTTTTTCTTCATTTGACTTACATGTGTGCCTCCAAATACATACATACCAATGTATTTGTCGAGAGAGAGAGAGAGAGAGAGAGAAGAGAGATCGCGGGAGGTACAGCTGTTGAGGCGTTGTTAGAGTTGGCAAAAAAATCTGAGCGTAATGTGCAATTCTCTCTCGTTTTATTTTCCAAACGTTTTTCCTGAGGCCCTTTCTGCTCCTTTCGTGTGACTATCTCACCGCGCGACCAAGAGACTCTTCTGTCGCTTCAATACTGAAAGAGATCCCGCGCGATCCCGCAAACACCTTTTCCTCTGTCTCTTGCTCACTTTGCTTCTTTGCTCCGCCGTTGCGGAGGCTGCTCCGCTCTATCTTTCAACTTCGACCACGGGACTCCATTAGCCAGAGCGAGTCTAAAGACGCGACGTCTCATTTCTCCACTGCGTTCTCTGTTCATTGGCATTCTCGCTCGCTTTCAACCGTTCGCAAAAGAGAGAGAGGAGAAAAAACTTGCGAGAGAGGAAGAAGGAAAAAGCGTTGCAGGGCTGATGTAGCAGCACGCGAAACCACTTGCTTCTTTTGTCCCTTCTCCGAGCTAACTCGCTCTCTCTCTGATAAGCTCCCAGGAGGATAACCAGCCTGGTATAAAATTCAGGATACGAACAGCCAGCCTTTCTTACTCATTCTGGGCTCAAACCTTTCTTGGCTTTTCTCCAACTCTCCCGGACGAACCACCAACAAAAAGATGTTGCGATTCGCTCCCGCCGTTGAACAATTCTCATCGAATAAAAAACAAGAAAAACAACAACAACAACTTTTCGGAATATACATAATCCATCGGGAGAACTGCCTTTTGGGTTGCCTCTTGATCATCCAATGGACACACTTTTCTTATTCGCTTTGCTCGCGCGCTTCATAAAGTTTGTTCGAAGCCCCGCAGCAGGGCCTTGGATCCAGAATGGACGGATTAAATCCTCCACTGCTGGCAAACCCTTTCATATTTATTAACTCCTCAATTTTTACCCTCCCCTCCCAATTTTTTGCAGTTTTATTTTATTTTCCATTTTTTCTACTTCACCTGGACAAAAACAAACTATTTCGGAGGCTGGCGCAGTGTCAAGATGCAGTAAATGATCGATCTCGGGTTTATTCTTTTTTTTCACGTTATTTTCAACCGTTTCTCTTCGCCTCAACCTCCTTGGAGTTTCTCTTTGTTCGCAAAACAAACGACTGCTCGTTACCGCTGCGGATACCTCGTTGCCATTGGCTGCTGGACTTTAAGCCGCTGCAACATCGAGCACCACTTCTTATAAACCTCCGGGAACATCAGCTCGGAGGAAGAGAAACAAACGTCCGAGTAAGAATGAAAAAACGAAAGAAAGAGAAAAGATGGGTGTACGTTACGTACGTATTCATTACGCGCATCGCGTGTGGGGGCGTGCTCCCGACGATTAGCTGTTTGGTTACGCCCTGGCAACGCCAAGAGATGGAGGGAAATAAAGCAAGCTCTTTGTACTTCCTTGGCGCGTAGTACAAGCTTCTCCAATCATGATTCTCGCGATAGAGACAGTGGGTTAATAGAAAGGTTCAAAGTATCGATCCCTAGGGGCTTGCTATTATAAAAGGACGAGATGAGTCTGGGCGTGTGCGACAAGGAGCTCACGAACATTCGACCAATGATTGTTTAATCAACAATTGCTTGAATTTCAGGTCGAGAAACATGGAGACCTTCTTCGCTGGCACGTCCAATTTTTATCCAACTATTTAATGCGAGAATTACGTGCAAGTTCGCATCGTCGAAACGCAATACTTTATTTTCTGGGCTAAATTTTGCGAGCTCGAAAAAATTGGATCGTTTTGAAAATTCAACAAATGAACGATGAAAAAAAAAAAATTCCACGTCACTTATTTTGGATAATTAAGCCTTCATATGTCCAACTATCCGGAGACTAGTCCAGGAGAATGTTAAACATTAGCCAGACCAGATCGACCGTCATGGCTCGATATCTATAGAGAAATGAGTGAAGAAAGTTGGGACGCATGTCGGGAGAGGGCAGCAGGGACAGGACGAATGGCGGGCAGCCTGCTGGATAGGGAGCTGGTAGGATAATAGGAGCGCGGAGATCGAGGAGAGCTTAACAAATAAGCCACAGCGACGATTGCCTTTCCACTACTCTACAATCTTGAACGTCTCTTTTCGTTGCAATAGTCGTCGGAGATTGAATAAGCCGCGCAAGTGCATGACGGACATTCCTTTGAAACGGAATCTGAACTTGAATCGACGGGCAGAGGCTCTCAGAGGTCGGGAAATGTCGATGGACGAATTCACCGCATCAGGAATAACATGTGGCGAGATCGTCTGATGGCACAGAAATTTAGTCGAAGATTTTAAGCGCTGGCATGGCTCATAAAAGGGATGCTAAATGGTCATTCCAGCGCGAGAGCCAGTCGGTGGTATAAGCTCGAAGGAATGTAATCGTAATCGCGGACTTGAAGAGAAAAGGTATAAGAAAAATAAGGTAAGTCTTGAAAGTTTTATGCCCTGACTGGGTCCATTTACCAGCTCAATTGCAGGAGATCCGCGCGGGGTTCGAGTAATTGTCGTCGGGAGAAACGAAAGATGTTGTATAGGGAGGAGCAAAATGGGTGGCATTCTTTTCATTCTCGTTGAATGGTCCGATCCTTTTCTTTTTCTTTAATCCTCTTTTATATCTCTCGAGATATTTTTTGTTTTTTCGTTTGTTTTTTTTTTGTTTTTGTTTAATTTACTTCTCGCTGGTCCGTGACAAGCAGGAGAGAATTTTGTAACTTCTGGTATACGGGAAGATGCAGAGACGAGAAGAAAGACACGAGAGCCCACCTAGGTCGAGCAGGCTTGTTCTCCGACGGAGAGAATAACGCAACTCATGCTCTCGGCTCCGAAAACGACGTGTTGCGCACTCCGTGGGTCCAGAGACCTCGACGAATAACAATATAATGGCGCCCCGTTTGTCAAAACACGTCAAAACATAATATAAAACTCGTGGGGCGATGAGAAGAAAGAAATGGAAAGAGAAAAGCTCACAACTGCGCCTGGTGGAGCGAGTCACGCCCCGCAATGCATCAACAAAAATTCCGAAACGCGTTCCAGAGTATAAATGTACATAACGTGGCTAATAACGCGATCCCTCTCAGGCGGAGTCGTAAGAAAATAAAAAAAATGATAAATCCGACGCGTCTTATTCCTCATCTCACTCGGTCCACGCTACTGACGAGCAGAATTTTCAAGGCGCTAAAGAAACGCCCCTGCGGTTCTCCGAGAAGCCAAATCTCGCGAGCCCCATAGAGACGCCTTATAAAAATGAGACTCCATTTGTTTCCTCCAGCGCGAGAATGTTTTATTGTTTCTCAGATCTCTTGCCCGAGCTCGGAATCTCCCGAGAGCAAGAAAAATCAATCCTTTTCTTGAATTATTTACTCGAAACCTCCCATTAGCTTTTCGAAACATCAATCAATAGTATCGCATGCGTCCAACGCTTCGAAATTTAATCATGAACATTATTACCTTGATTACGAGATTCATTACCGAAATTCTTCGTGAAGAGCTTTCATTTTTACCCTAAATTATGGATGAAAAAATCTGAAAAAATGCCTGATAGCCAATCTGTAGACTTTACTTTTTGGATAAAAATATTATTTTAATTTTTTTTCTTATTTTTTATCATTTTTTTCACGAAATATCAAGACGAAATGATCGCAGGAGGCTGGACGATACGGTTCACTATGTTTTTCAACCCTCAGTTCGTGAACTGAGACTCGAAATTGTCGGTGGAAAAATGAAAAAAAAAATTGTGGACAATCTTCAGAGCTTACTTTTGAAATAAAAATCGAATTTTTTAAATCTTGTTTTTAATCATTTTTTTTTTTCATTAAATATCAATTAAAACAGAGAGTGGAGTAGCCCTCGCGAAAATGACCCCGCTTGAGGCGTCGAGGATGAAAATAAATGTTTAAATGTATAACGGAAGCGAGCGAAAGAGCGTCCGACAATTTTACTGCCGACGGTACATCGAAGAAGCTCGAAAGCATATAAGTCTCGTGTTGATATCGTGTATTACGTGCAAAGTGCCATAAGTGCACATATACATCCTGAAGGGTACTTGCTCCTACTCTTGAATACGAAGAGGCGAGTATAAAGGGTCTGGAGAGAGGGCAATGGCAGTAGCCATAGTCTCGCATGTCCCAACGAATATTTTGGTCTTATCGTTCCCTCCGATTAGGCGAAACGTTATTAGGTGACAGAGATCGCGTGGAGCCTGGTTGTGGCGAGCGCACACGGCCACTAGAGAGGATAATGGCACTTAGTCACGTGAGGAACGTTATTCTCACCGAGAGCCCGTGCCAAGCGATTCTTGTCCAACGAGAAATCTATATACGAGGAGAGAAGAAAGAGTACTCCTTGATACGAGGTAATCTACCTCGGGTAAATATACGGAATCGCTTATTTTGCAAGAACCAACGGCCGGTGGTAAAAAAAAACAAAAAAAAAACAAGACAAAACGGCGACGAGGGTGTTAAAAAATTTGTAGAAAATAATGAAAAATCCAGAGCGCATCGTCGGATCAAGAACGAACTTTGCAACGTGAAGATTTAACGAAAAATATTGGGCGCGCATTAATTATTTATTGAATTTTAATAAATGATGGAAAGCTTTCGTATCGATCGAGTTTTTAGGTCGCAGGAGAAAATCGTTTCATCGTTCAGATCAAATATTCGATAATTATTATGAGCTCTGCAAACTCCAGTATCGTTGGATCCAGTCGAATTGAATGAACCACAAGAAATAACTGGGAGCTTCATACTTATTAACAATATTTCGAGTAATGCGAAGTAGCAATTAATCAGTAAAAAACAATCAGCATTCTCAACGTTTCGAGTTAATTACTTCTCGTTAGTTCATTTCGTTTGTATTCATTTATATTTGCGTGTGTGTATAATCAAAAATTAATCCTCGCAGTATCGATTCGCTGGCGAATAGGCTTAATAAGATAATCAGTGAGTAGCCACGGGTCGTGTAAAAGGTTGTAAAAAGATAATCATCATCAGGATGAATAATTGTTCCAAACGTTAAATATTTCTCACGTAAATCATGAATATTCATGGGGAAGAAAAACACAATAAATGTTGATCACTTTTTCACTGCGTAATCACGAACTTTCAATCATTTTCGTTCGTTACACTAATTCGTTTTTAATCCTTAATTACATCGAGCTCGAAATCGACCGTATTAGGGCTTTGAAAAAAAAAATGTGCCGTTGACGAGTCGCGCGACATTGGTCTCTGGAAAAATGTCTGGAATCTTCGTGACAGGAAAATTATTTTTATCGATCCCTTTATTACGATTTTTCGGACAGGGACATTTTTACTGTCATAGAACCAGCAGCCGCTAATTACTGCGCGTTTATTCGTTACACATTTCGTGAAAAATCTTAAAGAATGGTTTTTGAAAAATGGAAAATCTGAATCCCTCAACCCTGGGGTCATGAATGACCCCAATCTTGAAAAATTCATATCTCCAGTAAAATTGAACGAAAAGCGTTCAACTTGGGCTCATTCTTTTCGTTTTTTAATGCAGAATCACGCAAGCCTTGGGGAATTTTGCTCCAAGCAAAAAAAAATCGTCAAAAATGCGGTTAAACGATAAAAAACGGCAGAACAGAGGGAGCAAGGGTGTCGTGGGTCGCCTGGGGTAGTTTTTGAGCCCAAACTGAATTTGCGAACACCATAGAATATCCAGAGTTTTTTATATTCCGAGCCCACCTCTTTAGGTTACGGAGATTATTCATGGAGAACACTAGTGTTGATAGTTAATCGATAAAACTGCTAATGAGGTTTATCATGTTGTGTGCGTTATCGGACAAGCCTCTTGCTTCCGGGCCCACATATTACGAGTCGGAGGCGTCACAAAGTAATCGGAGCAGGCTATCATCATGTACGTATATCTATAAATTAACATTCGTTCCGATATCGAGAGTGGCGATCTCCGCGCGACGATATATCCACGTGACATAATAAGTAAGGGCACGCGTGATGATAACAAGACTCGAGGAAAGCCTTTATCGTTTGGTGCGTGAGTGGCGCCTTATTATTCTCCACGCAACTGAAATCCGCTCATTAAGAAGTTCGAGGAGGACGAAAAAGATGAAAATTTAATTTGCATCTCGCAGGCAAGGCAACGATAAGGAAAATGAACAAAATTCGGGATTAAACTCGGACGTTTCCGAAACTGCGGTCAAAGGTATCAAAATGATCGATTCGATAGTTCATTTTATTACTGGAATACGATAGATTTTTCGAATATGAGAAAAAAAAAACAGCCACAACGATCGATGGGATGTGAGAAGGTAAAAAAAAAGAAAAAGAAAAGAATTATGAATTGGAAATGATAAAAAAAGAATAAATAATTGATTCGATAAAAATTGACAAACCACGAAATCGGTCGGGAATAAATGATTTTACGTCGCGATGTATTTGAAACGCGATTCCTCGCCATCGATGTGAAAAAACGATTGATTTTTCAAATATGAAAAAAAAACTATCGCAACGATCGGTTAAGATGTGGGAAGGTAAAAAAAAAAAGAAGAAAAAGAAGAAAATGGCTGGGGCAGAGAATTTCATGGCAGAAGACTCTGGCATCTGTCTCTCTGGCCCGCCTCTTTATTCTCGTGGAGTTTCGTCCTCGTACAGAACATGGGGTACAAATCGTCTGAATGTGTGTCCCGGGGCTGTGCAACAATGCAATGACGAATGTTCGTAATACAGTGCGGAGGGTGTATGAGGGAAACGCGTGTTTGCTGTTGAATAAAAATGCAGGGATGCTGAGGGTAACTGACACTGAAGCAAGTTCATGAACGAGGCTAAAGACTAGCGAGGGAAATAAACGCGTGTACGCACATTATGTGACCAAGGGGAGAAACCAAAAGACCGCATGTAGTCAACACAATAGAGCGCGTAACACACACCCAAAATTTGATTTTGTTGTCGCCCTTACAATACTCAATTATCCATTTCTACGATGTGGTTAAGGGATCATGGTGGCCATGTAAACGGCCATCTGCAAAAAGCCCTTCGAGAAAGGCCCAACAACTCGCCTATACGCATCCATTTCGTTTATCTTTCTTCTGCTGCTCCCCTTCCTCCTCACTCATCCTTCTTCGCTACAAACATATAGGGTAGCAAATCACAACTTGTTTCCCTATTAACACACCCCGATATATGGACACGAATTCATGACCAATTCACGCTTCACACAGACATTAAACTCGAAGATAATGTTGAGTTGATATGAAGGACGAAATTTCATATACGACACGAATCAAATAAATTAAGTCATCGTGCGTCGAGCTTAAGCTCGAATAATAATCGACTGGGTACAAATTTCCAAACAAAAGCCTCGAATAATTATGGAAACTGTGTGAAAATTAATTTGAAACATGAAATTGGAAACGACGATGGGTCTTTGAATTCTCGTCAATCAAAATTGACTCGATTTTCACAAAAACAAATATTAACGCGAGGATATCAACATAAACTTTGAGGAAAATCAAATTTCATTTTTTGGCCCTACAAAGAGTTGCGATTGTTAGGAACGATTTTAAAATCCCAAGCAATTCGGTTTTTATGCAAATCTGAAAAAAAAAACACGTCCAAAAGTTAGGTCCTTGGAGAATTTCTTTTTTATCAATTCTACGCTACGATATTCCGGTCGATTGAACGTGGAAAGGAGCGAGTCAACGGAAACCTGAGACTTCGATAGGCTTCGGCACGGCAGTAGCAATTTATATTCATCGATAAGCTGTCGATCGATCGCTTCTCCACTGACAAAGGCAGGATCCATTTGCAGCCAGAGAGAGAGAGAGAGAGAGAGAGAGAGAGAGAGGGGAGGGGAGGGGGGCAGGAAGACGAAGAAGAAAAGTAGTTGAGAAAATAAATAAAGAGGAGAGGCAAAGTGGCTGGAAGGATGTATAAAGAGAGAAGCAGAAGGAGATAAGAGAAAAAAGAGGAAGAAGAGGTGAGAGAAAGAGTGTTGATCCCATAACAAAGTCAATCGGAAATAGCGGGACATGTGTGTAAAAGCTTCATTTAGCTAGAGTGTGTAGCTGTTGGGATTTCTATAGAATGGGTCTAAAGTGTTGGCAACCGCGGCGGCAGCCTCGTAACCGGCAGCACATTGAGAAAAAGAGTATAAGAGAGAAAGATTTAACCGTTGGCTATGTAGAAGAGCCATAGAATGGTCCAGGTATGGTAAGGTCCAGGTGATCGGGTTTGATGAAACGACGCGGTTATGGCTTATAATTATAGAAGCTGAAGGAAGGAGAAAGGAGAGAGGCAAGGAGAGCAAGAGGAAAGAGCCAAGAACCAGTAAGAACCTCGTGTACGCACTTGAGTAAGAAAAGACTTGCGAGCATAGATCGTAAAGATTGCCAAAGGCAGTGTGTTCCGTTGGTCCATGAGACAAAGAATCTAGAAGTAATGAGAGAAGAGAAGGAAGACGATCGATGCTAGAGAAGAAGGAATAAGAAGAGACGAGACGATAGCAGCACGTTAAGCCTTTCTTTTGCGTCACTCCCAAGGGTCCACTTCTCTCATAACGTCCCATCCACCACTTCTCCGCGACTGCGCTTATAGAAGCAGCATCCTCGTCTACATTTCTGCTGTTTCTTTCTCCTGCTCCTCGCAGCTCAATTCTCCGAGGCTTTAGGGATTCTGCGGTATTTTCGAGCAACTCGCAGAGACGCGGGAACATGGCCACGAACTTTTCTCCAGCCCTGAATGGTCCTAAAAAATGGCGGACCGCAAAATCTTCAATGGACTCGCGTTTTCAAAGAGGACACAAGAAGGACGAACGAGTGAGGAACAAAAATAACTCCAATCTTCCGGAAGTCCGTAACGACGAGGCAAAGCCTCACGAAAAGAATAAAAAAAAAAAAAAAAAACACCAATCAACAAGGAAATTTGAATGCCTGACTCGTCTTAATTTTCGAAATTGTCGACACTCGAATAAACTCGAGCCATCGACTTGAAAATCCTGACGTATTTATTATTCGTATATATTTGAACTCAACTCAAAGCAAATCAGCGTCGAGCGGAGAAACGTTTAGAAACAAAGACTAAATTCTATCACAGAATAATTATATTATTTCCAAGCATAACGTCGTCATTTTGTAAAATACATTTGCATGCTTTTAGTAATGGAAAAGTGTGAGTCCGCAGACACTGGAGTTTGAATGAATTTTCCACCGAGAGCGTGTAAAGATAGTGATTAAAGATAAATGTCGTCTAATCACTGTCACGAGGCTTTAGCGGGATATAGACATGCGTGGATTAGCAGAGAGTTTGTAAAATACCGAGACACATTGATACACCTACACAGATATAAATAGAACAAGCAGAAAGTTTCGCGGTGTGCGTGCGGACATTCGTTTTAGCATCGGGAGTCGAGGGAGATTGTCACGTAAAGATGTAATTCCCAGCCTGGGCAAGAGTCTCAGAGCAAGAGAGAAAAAGAAGGGAAAAAAAAAGTGAGGTAGTGAGAGGGAATAAGGATGCATTACCGTACCGATCGTTTATCCGGTTAGAGAACCGAGTGTGAATGCTCTCGATGTATTGTACACAAGCATGTATCGGTGTGTAAGGCAATAGCACCATTTTACTGATAAGATCGGTCGCGTCGTCGTATTCGTCGATTCCGAGCTCTGGCGAACCGAGGGCACACGCGAGTCAGACAATTCCGTTCTTGTCTGCGTGTATGTGTTTTATTTATATACCTGTGTGTGCATACCTGCATGGTAGAAAATAAGTTATGTATATCTATAATCGCTCTGGAGCGCTACTTGCGTGACTCTCGTTTAATTTACACGTGCGATAATCGAGAATCGAGAGAGGTAGAGAGAAAGCAGCGGGAGAAGGGGGGAACGAGAGTTAGAGAGAGAGAGAGAGAGAGAGAGAGAGCAAGTTCAGGAGCTTGGAAACATTATATATCGGCGAATCACACGAAGATATTCTCGACTTAAGATCCACGAATTGCAATTGCTTGACATTTATTATACAAAAGTCGTGATACTTCATTATCCATAAGAATCTCATTTATTCCCGACACTTTTCACTATTTAGACTATCAATAAAAATATAAATAATTTTATCAATAGTCAAATTTATAAATATATATATATTTATAAATAATTTTGTACACAATATTTATAAATTTATGAATATCGCGACTTCTACATATGATGGAACTCCTCAAAATTGAGTGAGCTATTGGATATCACTGATCTCTTTGTATGTGGTGCCAATTTGAAGGAATTATGTTGATAGAAAACTTTGGAACGATTTATTTTGATGTGATTTGAGTCGTTTTTGAATATCGTGTGGGAAAAGATGGTGAGGCGAATCTGTCAGTGGAGAAGTAGAGTCCTTCGTGTATTAATGCGAAAGGCACGAATCCATCGGTCATAACGGAAAGGAATAATTGAATATTCATTCTGTCGTATTAAGGAAAAAGCGTCCGCGCTGTTATTAATAATAATATTAATTTAGTAAATGCCGGCGTGTCTCTGGACGATGATTAACTCGTTCATAAATTATAATTGCTTTTCGAAATGAAAGAAAAAGAATTTTATTGCTGAAATATCTGTCAGTATATAAAAAGAAAGAGAGAGTGAGTGAGAGCGAAAAGCGAGTAGTTATTTCACGTGAATGAGGCACGAGAGATCGCGGCGGCGAGTACAGCGGGCAGAGGGAATTGCACATTTGCGGTGCACTATTAATTCCGCGTCGTGGATTTGCCGGAGAAGGTCGGGGAGGGCGTTTTTGCATTGGTGATGTTGTATACACTTGAATGTCTCGCTGGTCGTCGTGAACAGGGTGCATTTGTTAAACTATACATACATATATTAATACATACCTATGTATTAGTGTATATAGAAGAATATGTTGTAGTATGCGGTCGCGAGAGTTGGCGGCCTGCGGTTTGTGATTTATCTTGCGCCGCTTCTCTCTCGCACGTAACCGCGATAACTCACCGGTCCTTAATTTCTATTTTTCACCTTTATTCTCGTAGCTCCTCCTTTTCACCTCGTTCGAAAAATCGAGAAAAAAACGTGAACGTCGTTATATTCTCTCTCTAATTCATTTTTTCTTGCGCGATCTGCTTGGCCCTTCGTAGCTTTTTCCCTAAAAATAATCGAATTTGGAAAAATCGTTCGTCCGTTGGTGATTTTTTTTTTTTCATCAAAATCGCAGCTTTTCGAGCATCCGGAGACACGAAAAGTTGCTGTGATTTTCATTATTATTAGGATTCTGCAGTTGAAAGCGTCGATAAATAATTTTCTTCATTATCTCGGAATCGAGATCTTGAAATTTTTCCCCAAAAAGCACAAAAAAGTCTACGAGCAAATGAATCGCGAAGAAAACGCAAGCAGGCGGAGCGAGGAAAAAATCTTCGGAAATGATGAGACGATGACGAGGCAGAGCTGTCGGGTTGTTTAAGAAAAATGGATAAGGAGAACGCGATCGCTTCCAGCCATACAGCGGATATCGGAAAGGGCAAAAAATACATGAATATACGTAAATTTATATTTCCTGTCATGACCCTCTCGGATGAAGGTTCTCAAGGAAAAGAACCGTTCAATATAATTCATCAACATGTTCAACTTTTTTTCTCCTCAAAATGACTTCGCTAACATTTTTCGGATTATACGGAACAGTGTTAATTTTACTGTTTCCCAGTAAAAGTGCATCCACTAATTTTGCATGTTTCCTTCATAAAAATAGTCCCAAAAGCAGATAACACGTTCGGTGCATGATTTCATAATGAATAGTGGGATGCAATTCTACTAAGGAGGGTCTTAGATCAGAAAAAGGTTGTAGATGATGACCACAATCTCACGCTAACAAATGCTGAAGACTTCTAGCCTCTGGGACTTTTCCATTTTTTTCTATTGAATTTTTCCCTAAAAAATTTGATAAATAGGATGCTATTGGACTATGGAGAGTTCTGGATCACCAAGATTGTTGATGATGACCACCAACTCATGATATGGAAATGCTAAAGAGTTCTGGCCTCTAACGCTTTCCCATCTTTTTCCATTGATTTTTTTCCTTTAAAAAATGAATAAATAGGATCCTATTTCACTATTGAGAGTTCTAGATCAGGAAGGTTGTTGATGATGACGACCATCTCATGGTATGAAATCCTGAAGAGTTCTGGCCTCTAGCACTTTTCACATTTTCTTAAGAATCGTCATTTACCAACAATGACTTCCTGGTGTATGGGAATTTTGTTGCATGGTTTATGATTGGCTTTCCACGTGGCAAAAGTCTGCCAACAAAATAGGATGTCTGCAATGAATTTAAACATATGCTGGATAAAGGCTTTGACCTCAGGATATCGAAGGGTGTTGGCGATTATCGATCACGATGAAGGTGTTGGTCACGATCGATCGAAGGGTGAAAGCGAGTCAAGAACTGGGATCGCGAGCCCATATCGCGTTATAATTTCCTATCTGATGAAAATTTCCTTCGCCTCACCCTCGGCTGTGCCAACTCCGTTGTATATCGCACTAACACCTGCTGCTGTCGATGGTTGGCTTCCCAGGTTAATACGAGATTTTAACCGCGAGTAATTCTCACTCACACACACCCTAGAAATCACTTTTTCCTTGTGGATGGATTTTGTACGGTTTCGAGCGATCACGCCGGACTCTCATTAGCTCCAGCGAAATCTTCGCGTATAATAATCCGCGCACTCACTACGTTACGGATCGGCTTTACGGACTCGTACGTGCGCTGCCCTGCGGAAGGTCCGCGAATTGATCACGTGGTCATGGGGTCACAATCGTGCCAACGATGAAAGCGAAATAAATGATGAAATACATTTTAAAAAATATCCAAGTTCGCGATAACCGATGATCGGTAAATTCAGTCCAACGAAAATGCAGGAAAAAATAATATATTCAAATTCAAGATTACGGAGTGCCCGGAGCCATTTACAATTTCCAGGAAACACTATTTCCAGTTGGAATAAAAAAACAATAAAGTTTTGAGAGTACTCGAAGGGGATGGAACAAAAAAAAACTAGTTTTGAAATGCGAATGAAATAATTTACCTAAACGATCGCCATAAATGAAAGAATAAGTTGAGATAATTCGATCCTTAAACTTTTTCGTTTCGTCATTAAACGCATTACGTATGTATACAAAAATGGGGGATCCCGAAGTCTATCCATCTTTTTATTGTACGTCGTTATGACACACGAGGGTGGAGCTTCCCATAATACTAAGGGGTGTGGCAGGGATGCCCTCAACAACTCTAAACGCATTTTTACCCCGCAAGCTGAGAGGGTCAGCGATAGTTTGTGCCTTGCGGAGAACATCACTAACACATACACGTGAAAACATGCCCTTAATGGGACGATGAGATATCCACAACGGAGAGGATTCACAGGAGTGGTAGAAAGTAATTTTGGCTTCACCGTCCATGGTGAGAATTCCGACTTGATCATCCTGCCTGGACTTTTCAATAGGTGAGAAAAACTACAGGGGTTCAAAATATAAACAGATAATGAAGATTTTCTCATACGTGAATTACACGAACCTTTTTGTTTCAGTCGCTAACGACTAGTCATAGTTTCCTGGTTTTTCCTATCGATAGAATTCCTCTAAATTTATGCTTCATGAAGAAAATAGTGATATCCAATAGCTCGCGCAATTTTAAGAGGTTCCACCATGTAGAAGTCGAGATATTTATTTATACAAATCACAATTTTCAGTTTTTTTTTCATAGGAGCCCGCGTTGAAAGTTCCAGTCATCTTCAACATTAAATATTTCGATGTCTAAATGGTAAAGCTTCTCAAAACTTCGTATATGCTTTACTCGTATTTTTGTGATGGCTACGAACAATGCAACGGTGGAATGCAACAAAAACTGGTTATTTTTTATAGCAGAGGGCAAAATTTGCACACAGGATATTCGTGAACGATAATCAGACGCAGTTTTGTTTTGCCATAGAAAAACTGAATTCACTATAGGAAGATGAGAAAAAAAAGTCATTTTCGTTGTAACTCAACGATGCAAACTTGAGCATATTAGTTCAGAGTGTGGAAAAGATATTGCGACGATTTGGAGGGTTGGGTTCTCAATATGAGCCAGCTGACACATTACACACGAAGATGATCTGCCCTTCTCATCTCTCGCTATATAGTAGGATAATAATGATTCGCCCCAGCCGCAGTTTTTTCGGTGTACGTGATGGGAAGAACGACGACCAATGAGTGGTCGATCCCCCAAGAGATTCTTTCTCCATTCTCATAGGAAAATGGAGGATCGAGAGTCGACGACGCACCAGATGAAGAGTTTCCCCGATTAACCCACAAACCCATGGCCATTTTTGACGTTTTTTTTATGTGAAATGGAAAAAAAAAAATCATTAAAAAAAAAATTCTATTCTTGAAAATTATAGTCTGAAAATTAACGATGAATTTTTTCCGATTCTTACATTCTTAATCGAGTTCGAGGTGCGTCTGAATAAAATCCACGAATCGAGGCTTAATCGTTGTCTACGATTTTCCCAATCAAATGATCGAATACTTTGAATTTTCTTCGGATCAAACTTTTGAAAGAAACTCTAGAAGTTTAATTCACTCAAACTGCCACGTATTTCTGGACATAATTAACCGCGGCTTCTTTGATGGAGGAATGTTTCACTGCTTAACGATCAAAGGAGATCCTGTTGTGAGCGAAATATCCTTATAAACATATCAGACTGCGCAAGGCTTACACGCACATTAGTCTCAGGCGACACTTTAATAGGGTACTTAATGAAATTAAGTGGCACTAGTTTTTGGTCATTTATGATGGCGAAATGGAGGAAATCAACTGCTCAAAACATATGTCCAACTTTATGCAGAAGTAGCACTCAAATTTTCAAATACACAATTAAAAAGAAACGACAATTTCTTCAACAATGCGGAATCACTTTTTCATTATTAAAAATTTATTAATTAACTACCTTTCCCCTCATTTCAGGGATTGGGCTGTTTCGAGTTTCCTTGAATACAAAAACTACTCAGGATCAACCAGTTTTGCCTGGATCGCCATTTCGTTGAGCTAGTCAGACTCGAATGAGGCGCATTTTTTTTTTCCTTTCATTGCCAAACTTGTAAGAGAGAAAACTAGTCACGGCTGTCTTCAGATTTCGGGCCTGAACGAAAAAGAAAGAAAACAAAATCACTGGAAATCGTGGCCAAGATTTTCCGAATGAATTTCGTTTTTTCTCCATTTACAGAAAAATCAAATTGAATGATGCGATTTCAAAGCTACATCTCGCTCCGATCCGAAAATATTTGTTGCGTATTTAATGAAATAATTCTGCGTGCACGCGCCCAAATTCAATGTGAAAAAAAAACTTGGCCCGCTTCGTGCACGCAGCTCGCCTCATCGAGCCCGCAGCGTTAAATCGTCGTGCGTTATACGCACGTGTCCTGGCACAACGGGCAAGACGACAAACATGATGTTTGTTCATGGTAAAAAGAATAAGCAGAAGGAGAGGAAAAACGGAGGAAACTCGTGTCGAAAGTGACGGGGGGGTGTCCCTGTATGTGGAGAAGAATGATGAGGCGATTTCCACAGGGATGAAGTGTGCTAAACGCCAAGAGCCTGAAGAAGCGCGCACCTTGCAATTGAACGTACAGTAGAAAACGGGAAAGAAGAATAAAGTCGAAAAAGAGAGAGAGAGGGAGAAAAATGAGATTGAAAAGCTCAACGGGTGCGCAAAAGTGGCGCGTGAACATGGGCCACCCGCCCACGCTAAGCTTTGTCGTTCGAGTCGTTTTCCTCAAGAATCTTGTTTCTCTCTCATTCCCTCGTTCGCTAATTTCTGAGCCTGGAGAAACGACGATTTTGCCGTGGCTCGAAGAAAAGAGAGAGAAAAAAAACGTCTGTCTCTCCCTTCGACTCACCGGAATGACTTTTCTTTGGCTCTCTTTCGCTTCGATCTCTGACCACCCTGAACTCAAAGCATCCACCGCCCTTTGTCATGGTGTTTGCCAACGTTGCGTCCATTTTTTGTCCGCGGTTTTGTCACCGGCGCGTTCAACCGTGTTGTTGTTTGTCGACTGATCCCTTGTATAGTGTCAACCGCACGAGGGCACGCTTACAAAATATCGACAGATGGAGAGCGAAAAGACGAGATTCCCGACGTTTAAGGTTCGACAGTTTAATGGGTTACGCCCTTTTGCTCCTCAGCCGACGGCCTTTGGAGTCAAAACTTTTCGATCCCTCTCTCTTTTCTATGGTAAATATGTATTCGAGTACAAATGTGTCCGTTGATGCGACAAAACGAGAGATTTGTTACGAGGCACCCGGAGCTTCTTCATCAATGAATCCCAACTTTTTCTTATAAACGAAGGCAAAACCTTAAACGGTCCGAGTTTTCATCGATTTTGTCGACCACCGCGGCTGCTTTTTCCGCACGCGCGTTCATTCTGACACAGTTTCTTTTATTTCGCCCCCTCAATTTCGAGATGCTGCACAATATTCCGCGTATACATTGGCATGAGTCAATATTGAGTGCGCCTCGCAGCACGACCTCCTCATCTTCTTCTCGTCTCCGATTTTCCAGGCGTTTTTATTCATCGAGTTTTTATTTTGTTACCACGAGGCACACGCCTCGAACCACAAACGATCGAATCGAAGTGACACGAGGGGGAGAATACAAACTGTCAGCCTGACCAGCTAGCGGAAGGAAGTCCGACCTCCATTTTTTATGTCCTCACGAAAAATAAAGTTTCATTGAACATCCTAAACCTCCGCAACTGCGCACTCTTGTAAATAATTCGCCTCAAGCTGTGTAAACATGGGTCGAGTCTATTCCCAAGCATCTCCAACCATCAAAAACTATTAAAAAACTTCAAGTCATTCCTTATTTTTCTACTGCTGCGTGCAATCACACATCTCGACTAAATTTCTATCCATCAAACGTCTCGGACTTTGATAGATGTTCACTTTTATTGCGGATAAAGATCCAAAAGTGCATCGATGCATTTTATAAACGATCGGGACCGAGCAAAAATAACGAAAAATATCATAAAAACTTGTTTGCCTGCGATTGCTTGAAACACACGATATTGAAGTTCGCAAAATTGGGATCTAACGAGAAATACTTTTCTATTAATTTTTGTATTTACAATTTTTATTTAATTATGTTTATTTTTTTTCTTTCTAATTAATTTTTTATTCAATTTCCAGAACCATGCCAATTTTCGAGCAAATTTCAGGTTTAAATGCTGAAAAAATATCATTTCATTGTCCTGACTAAATATTCGATAAGAATATCACGAGCTCTGCTCAAGAGAACAACAGAATTTCGTTGAATTCCAGCGATTTGAACTTTAACGTCAAGGAAACTCAAAAAAAACTCTAATTAGTATAATTATCGTAAGCACCGGCTAAATAAATTCGTGGTATTTTCTTTTCAAGGACGTTACATGACAATGTCACGTAGCATGATGGCTGGAGATTGGCATTGGAAACTCGTTTTCTCTCGGGGTCGTATAAACAAAGGCTTGCGAAGGAAAAGGAAAAAAATGAATTATCCGAATCCTAAATAGAATGAAAATTGGCGGGGAGTCCAGGTCGAGTAAGGACGTGGATGAAGTTTTATTTAAAAGCCCATAATAGGAGAATGGCCGTGTGTTAAGTATTCGTCGAGTGGTTGATTGCATAATGCGCGGTGGTAAGAGGAGAAGAGCAAACGAGAGCGACAGATACGTGTGCTGGTTGGTTGCGGGGAAGAGCAGACAATGAGATCGTTCCTCCAAAAGCGGAGACAGGCAGCATACATTGTCGATTGAAAAGGAAACAAGGGAAAAAACATGGATGAAGAAAAGACGCGGAGAAGATGGAGAAAGATCGAAGCGGATGAGAGAGCGAGAGAGAGAGAGAGATCGCGTAGCACCTGGCAAGGGAGAGATCGAGTCTCTTTTTCTTCTTTCATCCTTCCGCTTGGGTTCTCTTAGACTTCTCATTCGAGAATGGCGGATCCAGGGAGAAAGGTGAGGCTCGGGGGAGGAGAAGCGTCGACGCGGAGCTTGAACAAATCTGAGATACAAATTATCGTGGGCCAAAGCGTCGAGGATTCTTGCCTGTTTGACAAATAAAAGACACAAAAAACGTTGGATCGATGAAAAAAAAAAAAAAAAACGAAAAAACAAATGAAAAACGATAGTCAAGCTGGAAGTCGAGACGCCAGATACGTTCTCCAGATTTCTCTTCTCTCTGCGAGGAAAAACCGCAAATCACCTTTTACCCCTCCTACTCGGACTCTTATATTCTTACCGTATTCTTTTACAGTCCGTTTTCTCCTGAGCGTTGATTTTTGCCACGTGCATCACTCAGGATGCTGGCTTTGTTGACGAGCTAGTACGGCCCCGCATGCTCGTTCGCATCATCGACCAACGCGTTTGCCCCCGGGAGGCGCAACAAGAAATTCCAAATGGCGCGCGCTCGCACGCCGTACCAACTAACAAGGGGCCCTTCTTTTGCCCTCGACAAACCAGAACCAACGAATGATCCCGAGAGAAACCATCAAAGAAATAACAAAAACTTAAAAAAATCGTTCTATCGCGCTCTTTGCACGTTTTACGAATACTGAACGATTTTTAGATTGGCTTAGAGACTCGCGTCGGCCACTTCTCTTACGAAAAATAATCGATACTTTTTACAAATCTCACCAAAACGCCGATTTTTCACGTGTCCAATTTTTTTCAGCCGCATCAGGGCAGCGATCGTATGCCAATTTATTATTAAAATGAACGAGCTGTATTTCTCATTAAATTTCAATAATTAAAACATTCGCCTAGCACCGGTAATTAAAATGTTAAATATTGACAATTATTCTAAATGAATTGAACTACAAAAACTATACATTTTATTTTTCATGTCCTGCAGCTTCAGCTGTTCTTCGAGAAATCCTTTCAAAATGACGAATCAAACTCCTTGAGATGTTGCCAATTTTTCTTTACAATAAAAAACTTGTATTTTCTGAAAAATTTTCGCATCCGATCGACATGAAATCAAAACACTAATTATCTTGACCCTAAGATAAGGTTTTGCGAAATATTCAACGCATCCTGCTGTTGGGAACTCGAAATATATTCGGAGCAACGAGACACGCACGATTTAAGTCAGGCGAATCGAACGAATTTAAATTTGGGTTGGAAATAAAAGGGAAGATGATGGAAAAAGTGAAATTTGAAGAGTCGTTAACGGCTTTAACGGCGATATCGTTTTACGAAAAAAAGAAAAAACAATGGATTCTGTTTAACGAAATCGACGGGCCGAGAAAAAATCTGTTGGCAATCGATTTAACAACCCGCGATCAATCTTTTGAATGCGACAGTATTCAGGTATTGAAAGGATCGAAAGAACCGCCGATATTACGATTGATTGATAATAATACTGTTATCGGAGCGGCATAAATGGCATAAATGGATATTTTCTCATTACGCGGAGGCAATAATGGAAAGAGCTTAATCGATGTGATTTAATAACGTTCAAACGACGTGAGTAAATCGACGAAATGCGAGCACGTCGTGAAAATAGGCTTATTGCCACACGGTAGACAATTAAATATCGAAACGATAGTTCCCCTCGGAATGATAACAGTTATTACGGTTGCCAGACATAAAGGGATTTATTTGCTGTATGTGTCGATGCAGCAGAGGGGGATGGGCCCAAGATCGCGGCTGTTGGGCTCCGCGGAGCCGACGAAGGCAAGAAAAAAGGATTCCAACAGAAGGATCCTATCGCTGCTGCTGCTGTTCTTCCGGCAAACGGAAATAAAGGAAAAAATAGCGCGCGAGAGAGAGAGAGAGAGAGAGAGCGTGAGAAAAAAAGAAATGAAATAAAAGATAAAGTCAACGAGTCTCGCGAGAAGACATAATTTAGACGAGAGCGAATACAAGAGCGTCGGGTTTGCTGTCTGCGGAAAAAAGGAGCGGGTAGCGACAGCATTAGTAGTTAAGTGGGACTCTACGTTATCCTATACCTCCCTGGAAATGATTCCAGACTCAGCGTTTATTCGCTGCTACTCTCTTCACTCCTATCGCCATCTCCCTCGGTCGCTCTCCTCTTTCACAAAGAAGAATATAAACTGTATGAGATATAAAGAATCGAGGGACGAAATGAGCAACATAGCAACATAGAGGTATTCATAGCGGAGTGTTTGTATGTGAGAAACGAAGCGAAAACGAAAACAAGTGAAACAGCAAGAAAGAGAGATGCTTCGCGGACAGAGTGTTGTATTTCCAAAAGCGATCATTATCTCGAAGTATCTGCGGTGGGGCAAAAACCGCCCGCACGTTGCCAAACGAATAAGCAAACATCGTACCATCACCGATATATATATATATATATATATATCATACGAATATCCAAATGAATCCATGTGTGTTTTATCGCCGAGACAAAAGCCAATCTTTGGATTATAGGGAACTGTTCGCGCTGCAGATCAAATTCTTTCGTCGCTCCGTCGCCTAATCGTTAAAATCAATTTTCACGTCCGTCAATGCATATTAGTCACGATGTTCAAGTTTGCATCGCGTTGAAATGCAACAAAATTCCGTTATTTATTAAAATTCCGATAAAATTATCAGACAAACTAATCGAACGATATTTTTCCGGGTTTCAAAACCAAAATCAGTCCGAAAATTTGCATGATTTTTCAAATTCAACAAAAAATCAAAAGAAATCGTATTTTTCGTTTTTTTCCCAACGTCCCATAGTGATTCCAATGTCTCTGACGATATTTAAGTTTGAATCGTTAGAGCCCGACTAAAAATATTCGATCCACTCACAATTTTCAAGATTTTTTAAATCTCCTCAAACTTTTTCATATAAATTTAGTTTTTTATTTGCAAATAATTGTCATGGACGGTAATTGTGTGAGAATTATTGGCATCGCTTGCCAAAATATAGATTTAAATAAGGAATTCCCCTGCACTGTAACGATTCAAAGTTCAGCTTCATGTGTCTTTGCATACTCAAGGGGATCGTGTTATAGTTACCGAGACTCTAGTCACTCGCACGAGAAGGATCGTCCATGCTCGTCGCCCGATCATCGTAGGGTTACGTTTCAATACAGGTTTCTTTGGTGCTTGACGCGAGAACAACTAATTGCACCCTGCGCTTCGATTTATTCGAGATTTTATGTCGACGATTATGAAATCTCGGGGTGCTCGAAATTTTTATGGAAAACGGATTGAGTGGGGAAGTCTCGCGGTTTTGTAAAGAGAGAGAGAGAGAGAAAAACGTTTTCCTGCAATTTCCGAGCCAAAAATAACAAAAGTGACGATAGGACGAAAATGACCGAGGGCGGTAATTTAAATGGTTAATTAAAAGTTTGAGTTACGATGAAAATGTCACAATAACGTACAAGTGCCATGAAGTTTTTTGCGGGTCTTGAGACCGCTCGAGCTACCCCCGCCTGCCCATAAGCAATCGTGGAAGGAAACAAAAAAAGGACAAAATTTCCCGAGGACGATGCACGAGTCGGATGTAGAAAAAATAATTATACAGAATTCCACGAAGAAGGCTGCGCGGCGGGTTATTAGGAGGGGAAATATGACAATTAACGAGTGCCGGAGTCGGTGATTATTCATGAAGGCAAAGCCTGATGAAAATCTCTAACCAGCAGAAAGATTCGATGGCTATGGAGGCAGGTGCAACGAACAACATTTATTTTTCAACAGCGAGGCCCTGACAAAATGTTTCGATTAATGCATACAAACGCGAGCGAAGATGGTGCGTCAGAAAAAAACGTGTGGACGAGGGAGAGAGAGAGAGAGAGAGAGACTGAATGAGAAAGAGGAAGAAGCAGGGAGTTTGGGGCATTATCATAATCA
>JAPYYS010001697.1:0-20733 GCA_030522525.1 Campopleginae sp. 14b
TATATATACATCTATTAAATTATATTTTATAAAATTAAAGTAATGATAAAAATGATATATTATATATTATATTATATATTATATATTATAATATTATAATTTATTATTTTTTTTTCATTCCATTCCAATTATAATATTATAATATTATGTAATATAAAATAAGAATAATGGTCCATTATGGTGACCCAAAAACTCAACCACCCGAAAAATTGCCATGATTTTCAAAATTCAATGAATAATGAATAGAAAATATATTCTTCGTTGGACTCCAACGTTGCAAACTTCAGAATCGTTCGTATTTAAAGTTTTTAGTCAATCTGCGATGAAAAATAAAAATCCAATGGTTGATGCTGGACGAGCGAGAAAACGACGAAGAGACAAACGAAACGTTGTTCATCCTGGCGAAGGGTCTGCCAGTTACGAACACAATCAACGACAGAATTAATATTGAAATTGATTAATTAAATCATTGAAATCTCTCATTTTCGTTAATTATTCACACACTTCATTTTATCACTGCCAATCAAAATTGGAAATAAAATATATGAAGAATAATTTTTTTTCTTCAAAAATTCTGAATTTATTCGAATTTTTTTTTTTTTTTCATACTTTGGCATGTGAGTCAAGAGAATCGGGTTACGACGAGTCGTCGTAGACTTCAATTAGATCGATCCAATCACTACTCTTCGAATGATTTCTCCTCGTCGCTATCACGACTCTCATTCGTTTAATTATTTCACGCTATGAATTATAATGAACGAATGGAATTCGACGTGTTTGCTTATCGGTCTGCTTTCGTTCTGCCCACCTGTTACCAATTTATTTGCATAGATCGACCATTCTTCGTTCACCGTTCATATCAAAATTGGAGCATTGAACTTTTGTCAATATCGATCAAAATGTTTCAACATAAAAAAATTCCTTTCCGAAGCTATACCCTCCAAAGCACCACGAACCATTACAGTTGCTCCTCATTCTGAGAGCAGACTTCGCAATCAACGAGGAAAACTTAACGTAAGTGTCACCTTACATTTTTACTCATTCACTTTGAATAGCCGAAAAAAAAAGTTAAAAAAAAAAAGAAAAACATTTAGACAAAGAAAAATAAAGTTCCACTGAAAAAGTTTTTGATTCTTGCCAATGGAATGCAAAAATGTCTCCTATTTAATTGTCAAATATTCGAAATTTTTTGAAAATTTCGAGATTTTTGAAAAAATTGTCCAACCCCATCTGTTTTTGCAAATTTTGTCAAATATTTTATTCAAGTCTCTATTTCCTTTTTGGTTTGCGTAAATAGTACAGCATTTTGAAATTTTCATAAAAAGAAAATTTTGAAAAAAAAGGTTAGTTTTACTCGCTTTTTTAAAATTTTATCTTCATTGCCCAATTCCTTTCCCCCAATAAATCTTGCATAATAATCATAATTAGTTGAAATTTTTCGATACCATTCGACAGAGCCAAATTGGGAAGACATTGCAATTTTTAAAAAATCGTAGGAATAATGAATTGTTCGATTTTTTTTTCGGTTTCGTTATTGCCAGTAATTTGGAATGTTTACATCGATTGGATTATTCAATACAAACGTGACGCAACCGTTGACATGTCAGCGTGCATGCTTGATAGCCGCGATGACCCCTGCGAAGTCTCGTGGTTGCAATCGTTGAGAATTATCGATAATTAATGGCAAACTTTTTCCTTCCGTCAGAGTAATAATCGATTAGAGCGAAAATGATTCCCATCGTATTATTCGGACTCTGGTGTTTGGGCCCGGCGACCCCTGTGATGGGAAATGAGATTGAATAAAATTTCGAATGAAATTGTGAATAAAATTTTGAACAAATTTTCAAACAAAATTAAAATGAAAAAAATCAAATTCGAACAAATTGATTAATTATTTGAATAATTTAAAACAACCCAAAAATTTAAAGCCAGTTTAAAAACCAAAAATAAAACTGTACTGTCGGTCTACGACAATTTTCGTGAACGAAATATTGGATGTCAAAGAAATATTGAGCCGATTAAAAAAATACAAAAAAATGGTGAATGGTCGAAAAAATATTCTTCATAGGACTCCAACGATGCAAACTTCAATATCGTATATTTTTTCGTCTCCAAAATATTATAACAAGCAACCGCGAATGGTAATGAATGTTGTGACGATTCTGGGATCTTTATCGATTTTTAGATAGACCCAAACGCAAGTCGCGAAGCTTTATTTCCCTTAGATTATTCAAGATGTGAAATATTGAAATGTGCTCTGCCGAGACCGGAAGGTGGTTATTCCCTGGTAGAGTTGGGGCGTCCCCTGGATGCTACATTTTGTGGTATCCTTAAAGTGAGTTCTCCTTCCTAAATCCAATCCTGTCCATATCCTTCGAAAATGGCTCGTTTTTGTTGGATTGAAAAAACAATGAAAAATGCTAATGCGATCGATCCCAAAAATTCGTAGGTCTGTCGAAATGGTGACTGCGTCGATATCGATCCCGATGAACTTCCAACAGCAACTGGTATCGAAACCACATACAAGTGCGAGCCTCCGATCGTCGCTCCAAAACGAATAATCAAGAAGAATATTGAAGAAATAACAAAGAAAACTAAACCTGAGATGTACGTGTCACTATAATTAACAATTTTTAACGACATATCATAGGTCAAGGGGTTATCATGGTAGAGAAAAAATTGAAGTATCTGTATTGACCGAATATTGAGAGTGATTCGAAACAAAAAAATTGCTCAGCAGTGGGATCCATTTTCAAAATGATTAAAATTTGATGAAATTTCGTGAGCACACTCTTCAGCATTAAATACGAATATACACATTTTTCAAGATTTTTTTCAGCATAGTTTTCGAGTTATTGAAAACTACAGTTTACATGCCCAAGCATAGGATTCAGATATATATAGGTATACATCTCTTGCGTATCGTAAGCTCAAATAATTCGACAAGTATGTTAACGAAAAATAGAAAAAAATTAGTGTCATCGAATTCGATGCTAAATGATATTATGACCAAATTTTATTAAATTCTTACAATATTGTCCTATGTAGCCAAGCTCCTAAAAAATTTGGAGTAAAAAAATGGAAATGAAGAAAAGTCTGCATTTTTTGTTTGTTTGACTCGAATAAATGGTTGCTTGTGTTTTTTTTTCGTCAAAAATGGAATGTCGAAAGAGCGACGATACTTTATGAAGCAGAAAAATAATCATTCGCCTCTTTTCGTCCTGAGTGCGAATAACGATAATGAAAATAATGATAATAATTCGGCTGGAATATACGTGGAATAGTAGTTCAAAGTACTTTTGTGACGAATCAATTTTTATCGATATTACCCATCGTAGAGTCCATATCTTGCTTTGTGGAATGTGAGATAAGAAGCTATGAAGAGAAAGAACGAGAGAGAGCGGGAAGAGAGAAAGAGAGAGAGAGAGAGAGAGAGAGATAATTGTTTTCCCTCTCCCTGTTTAGCGAAGCCTGAAGCACGGAAGGGTATCGGGGGATATTGAAAGATGAATGCAGTAGTAGGACTCGAGGAGCGGGACAGTGAGGATCGAGTTCGTTTCCGTCTCTTCGTAGCAGTGATTTTATCAATTTTACTTCGGAGGTCTTTTCCCTCTATTGACTGATATTTTTATTTCATCAACCGATGTAAATTTTGTTTATTTTTATTTTAAAAATCAGTCTTGGTATCGCCCACCGACTAGACAGACTTTAAATACCAAATAATAATAAAGAACCCGACGAGACGAGATTCGATTTCAAGGCTCAACTCAATCGACGTTATTAAAATAAATTCACTGCCGTTTTCGAACACTCGACTCTTCCTTCATAACATACAGTTCCACTTGGTGGCAAGTATTTATTGTTTTTTTATCAAACTCATTCATTTGTATCTACAAAATACAATTTTTTTTTTTTTCTTACTATTTTGCTACGAAACATTTCATTTTTAAATTTAGTCATTTACAATTTTTTTTTATTAATTATCCGATTAAGCTATCGTGCCCAAAAATTATCCAAAATAAATTTTCATCCATTTCCTCATTTTCAGTGAAGACATTAAATGTCAAATTCAAATTTAAAATTTGCATCCGAATACAAAAAATTCAAAATATCAAATTTATCGAAAATAATTTCTCGCTAGTTTTTTTTGATTTTTTTTTCAATTTTTGGCGGTAGAATTATTCGCCAGTGATGAAAATGAAATTTTAAAATCAAATATCAAATTTTCATTCAAACACGAAAAAATTCACAATATCAAATTTATCGAAAATAATTTTTTGGCCCTCTTTCTATTCTTTGGCGATAGCATTAGTCCGTGAAAATTTGCAATTACAGATCCAACAGATCCGAATTTTCATTGAAATTTGAAAAAATAAAAAAATAAAATTTTTATCAAAATAAAAATAAATGAAAAATATAAAATTCGTGAAAAATAATTTTCCGGCCGTTTTTCCATTCTCAGCGGTAGAATTATAAGCCATTAAGAAAATAAAATAAAAAATTTTATATTAAAATATTTATATATAAAATTAATACAGTTGATAAAATCGAAAAATTGAAAATCCAAAATTCCAAAAATGTATGAATTTTCGTGATAGATCGACGATGGCAAGCAGAGGAAATGATGTAGTTGATCCGGTGACCGGATTGAGCATGCGAGAGGTCGAAATATTAAGGACAACATGGGCCTTATTGATGAAGGATATTGTGGCTTCTGGTGTCGATATTATGTTGAGGTAATAAACTATAAACTACTATTACTAGCGCGAGCTAATTAATCTTTCGTCCTTCTCCCGTACCCGGCTTGTTATCTCTCTCGGGCCGAAACCACTTCATCTATCGATTCTCGATTAATCGTTACTCTAGCCGGTGTAATTATCTCCTCGGAAACGATGCAGCGACTGCTCTTCTTGCCTCTCTCCAAATTTACGAATTCTCTGCTCTCTGAGATCTAATTAAACGGTAGCCAACAAAATTGAGTTAAAACAAAAAGGAGAAAAAAAAAAATCTCGATGAAAAGGAGCGAAAGCCACGAAATGAGAAAAAAAACCCCAAGATTTTAATTGGCCCCGAAAAGTTTTATTACAATTTTAAGAATTATCGTGAATTTTCATATTTCCACGAATTTCATTTCATGCCCATTTAACGAGGATAATAAATTAATCATTTATTAATTTAATCAAGTGATTAATTAATCATTGTGTTTAAATTGCCACAGACACGTATTTTCGAGACTGTTTTGTGGATTATTCTTGACTTTGGGTACATTTACTCTTAGCCTGACACAGGGATGGAAATTCTTTGCTGGAGAATGTTGGGAAGGAATTTTCTCGATAATAATATTGAAGGGAGCTCAAACCGCGGCCCGCCGACTTATTAAATCGATCATCTCCGTTATTGCACTCGATCCTTTTTTTTATTTTTGCCTTTATTTTCGTTTCAGCTCTCTCTCTATTTTATATTTTTTATTTTCTTCAATTTATTTAATTCTATTGTTTTTTTAAATTTTTATTTCATTTCCGTTTTATTTTGATTTTATTTTGATTTTATTTATTGTTTTTCGACATAACAATCAATAATATTGTACATGGAATTCGCTTTATTGAATCGATTCGAAAAGAAATCAATTTTTTCAGCACAAGACAAATTTATGGAATTTATTAACTTTTTATTCAACTCGGGCGCTCAGTGATTTGCGATGATTTTTCTGACTCAATGTTTCATGAATCGAGATATGCGGAAAAAAGATAACAGAAGGGATCGTAAGTAGGGGGTAAAATTGACCAAACCTTAGAGGTAAAGTTTCGCCTTGAATGTCCGCAAGATTCGCTTTTATACCCGCTGTTTGGACCTACATGTATTATGCAGAGTCTATTCTTCCGGTTGTTGCATATTCATGAGACAATCACTTAGAGCTACGCACGTGTTCGGGTCTCTGGTCGAGCTTAGCAAACAGCGGTCCTATGTAGGAATTCGAAACATGTATATGCCGGAGAAAAATCTTGATACACCACAGAGCTTTGCATTTTGCACGTGGCTTGCATTATTATTTATTTTATTACTTATTTTATTATTATAAAATAATCCTATCATCATTGAGTATTAATTAATTATTTAATAAATTATAAATTTAATTATAAAAATAAATGATAAATTGAAACAAAAAAAATAGACTAAGCAATTTTTATTTTAATTAATAAATTCTTGATTAATTATTCATTTTATGATTATGAAAGGTTCAATGATCGGAGGTGAAGATTTAGAGCGTGACATTTGAGTGAATGAAATTTATTGATCGATTTATTGAAAGGTTGAAAAATGGAGAAAAAAAACTAATTTTTATGGATATGTTTGGTTTGCAGCTTGATCGATGGTTATCCCGAATATAAGTCTATGTTCGTGTCATTTAAGGACGTTCCACGTGCCGATTTGTCTACAAACAAGAAATTCCAAGCCCATGGGGTGAACGTGGCTAAAGCAATTAATACAATTATTGGTAATTTAACGGACGCGGATAATCTTGTGGCACATCTCGAAGGATTGGGCTCGAGGCACACGAAACGCGGTGTCGACAAAAAAATTCTCAGCGTGAGTTTGCACTTTTTTTTTATCGCTATATAAAATGGACATTGTTTATTCCTCTCCAATATTATCTCCTCATTTCTCTCGGATGATCAGCAAACATGACACGTTTTTCCTTATTCAAAATTAAATATTTCGATTTAGTATTTTTATTTTATTTAATATTCTATAATAAATATTTATTTTATTCTCGAGTCTCCAATATTCAAGGGAATGGAAATATATCGAGTGATAATGAGAAGCTTTACAATATGGAAAATGCGATAGCTATTTCGAGCTCACATCCCGTCTCTACAATTTTTTAATATTTCAATTCCATTCAGCAATCATACAATTTGTCTGCCAGTCGATCTCGATTTTCTCGAGAAACTGTGACGGTCGGCCCATTAATTCATATTATTTATAACTCATGGAACGTGCGTCGATATCTAGAAACGAAATGATTTAATTTCTTTCAATTTTCTATGCATCAAGCACTTTACTGATGATCTAAATCCATTTTCCTGTTGAAACGAATCGAAACTGAACTGGCACCTCATCAAAAAATGTTAAATTATTGTTTCGTCGATAATTTCCGAATTTTTATCATTTTCGTCGAAATCCGTTCGGAAGGATTTTGACGAAAATGCACAAATGAATAAATGAATGAATTATAACAAAAAAAAGTCTGTATCACCTAAATTTTGATGTGGTATTTATTTTCCAGACTACAACTGGCGTGATGGTCGATGTACTGCGCAAAAATGTGGGAAAAGATTTCACGAAGGAAGTGGAGGATTTATGGGTCAAAACATTGAACAAAGCCTGGTCCATTATGTTCCCCACTCCAGCTCAAGATTCTTAATCGGACAGTTGATTTCGTTATTATTTTCGACTATATCGAAAGGAACTTCAGTATTTATTTTAATTCTCTTGTCTTTTGACAGGAGAAAGACTCCTGTCTTTTGTGGGTTAACTTTTTAAACGGGCACGAAATATTTTTGTTTTTGTTTCTTTATCGAAATCACTTTTAATAATTTTGACGAACAATGGAAATTGTAACATTCAATCTGACCGCGTTGAGGCATTTTTTTCACGTTTATCTCACGCTGACATAACTCGAAATATATCAATGACTTTTCAAACTCTACCCATATTTTCATAACTATCATATCTCGTCATAAATCACAGTTAATACGAAATTCCATGCAAACAAATTTCCTGTAAAGAATAAATATGAATATTAAATTGTTAAAATCAATATTCTCCCCAGTCTCATTGATTATTCGTTTTCGCATTTTCTTCGATGCTGCACAACGATTTTTTTCCCGAATAAATATACACTGAGAAAATCATTTTTTTTAAACAAGAAAATTCCCGTTGATTCAACAAATCCCGCGGTCTAGGACGACGAAAAAAAATATTTTCTTGATTTCGCAAAACGATTGAGTTTCTCGATTGTCGAAAAATAGAAAACCCAATAATTCCAAGCCACAATCGGTCCAGCCGACGGACCAAAAGTTGATCGAACTCATGATTCGCTGAACGGAACGCAGGGATTTTTTTCTTTAGTCTCTCGAATAAATAAAATTAAAAATTAAAAATTAAAAAATAATGAAAAATAAAAATAAATTAAATTTAGCCAATGAAAAATTGATTTTCTTTAGGTTTTCTTTTGATTTCCTTAAGGTGTTCGAGCAACTGAACTACTGAGTTGAAAATTGGATCCTCAATAATTTGTTTGCTCCAATTTTGTTGATTAATCGTTTTTTTTTTTTTTTCCTCTTATCGATACGATTCGTGGCTTCTGATTTTATTTATTTCATCCATAGCCATTTAATTTCACTCTGACAACCAAATAGTTTCAGTGCAGGGTCAGACGTTGGCTCGAAGCTTTAGATAACCCAGAAACTTTCAATTCAGGACAAAGACTTAAATTAGTACAACTTATTTCGTCAAACGACTTCTGCAGTCTTTCCAAGGCGCAAAAGAGTCTTTATTTTTCGTCGTTCTGTCACCACTGTTTTCCGTTTAACCAAGTGATAAATCTCAAAGAAACGTATTTTTGGACCTGGAAAACTATGACGTTTCGAAGTCTCGATCGTTTCAATTTTTGGGCTACATCGAAAAACTATTAGAATTTTATGAAATTTCGTGAGCATACTCTTTAGCATTAAATATGAATATACACATTTTTTTAAGATTTTTTTTTCTACATAGTTTTCGAGTCATTGAACACTAGAGTTTACATGCATAATTGCATGTTGCATTGTTGCATATTGTAAACTCGAATTATTCGACAACTATGTGAAAGAAAAAAAAAAAAAAAAAAAAGTTGTCATCGTATTTGATACTAAATAATATTATCACCAAATTTTATAAAATTCTTATAATATTCTCGTGCGTAGCCAAACTCGTCTTTGATCTTCGAAACATTTTATCTTGCAAATTTTGTACAGTGTCAATTTCTACAAGTACCAGATTCGACCTTGCGAGATGAATAAAAAATCTGAAATTCGATGTGACGATGTTTGACATTAACCAAAGCTTTCTAAGCCCTGAGATTTTCTTGTTTTTGTCAAAAGTGAAAAATTTGAAATCTGACAGAAATTTTCAAAGTTTAGGTTACATTTGGCTGGAAAGTTTTAGTTCCCGAAGTCTCGCGACCTCCTCATCGCGGTAAACGGAGGAGAGTGGCAATAAAAATTGAACCAAACGGTAAATGAAATGATATTTATCGTAGAAGTAAAAAATGTTGATGGTAAATTTTTTTTTCTCGATTTTTGAGTTTTTGCCAGTTTTTAAAAGTTTTTAATTTTTTTTAAATTTAATTTCGGTTAAAAAAATTATTCGGTCATTATTTTTTGGTAAAAGTTTTCGTTGTTCACTCCACCGAAGTAAACTCCTAATCATAACACTGATAACAATAATAGTCATGATCAATATTTCGGGCGTTGAATACGAACAATGAGTGAAGAGGAACAAAGTTCATTATGACTAAGTAGGAGTCAACAAATATAGACACACATGAGGTGGCCCACAACCTTGCAAGTTTCAAGGCATTCTACGGATATTTTGACATTGACAGAGAGAATTCTATAGATCGTACGAATTCTCTTAATTTTCCCGATAGAGCACGAACTCTATTTTACGAGAATGTGAATAAATTTGAGGAAAAATTTGAGGTATTGACTCACGTCACAAAATACTCATGATAAAAATAACGACGACAAAATGACTGGGCAGTTTATCCGAAAGCTGTGAAGTTCATTACCCAATGAAATTTCCTCAATTCGAAAATAAACGGTTGGAAAAACAAAAATGTATGCTTCTATGACGTTCGACGAAGACTCTGAGCTACAAATGATTTATTCCACCTGGAATTTAAGCATCATTTTCGGAGAGTCATTAAGACTCAATTATTGCAAAAAATGGAAAATTAATAATTAAAATAAATTAAATAAATAAATTTAATTAAAATGAATTAAATAAATAAATTGGCTTAATATAAGTTACATAAATAAGTTAATTGAAATAAATGCAATAAATAAAACAATGAAATTAAAATGAATAAAAATTAATTTGAAAAAATTTAAAAAAAAAAATTCGTTGGCGTTTTTTTTTTCTTTTTCTTTCATAGGACATTGGTATTTCTGGAAAATGAGTTTGTCCGTTGGTCGGAACTCAAACTACGGTGGGAACAAGGAACTGAGAAATGGGGCCTCGACGATCTGTCCCCTCTTTGCCTAACATTCCGAAACCCAAACGACGTAGCGTTTAAAACTGTCCAAAGCATTTCCAAGCGCTTCAGCTGCGCCGAATTCGCGACTCGATTCGATCGATATTTTTTTTTTATTATCAAATCGTAAATCGAATAAAAATTGAATTTTACGTCCAAGTGTTATGGGATTGGTAATCAGTTATTTTTTCGGAGCATCCGAAGATGATGAAATTGATCCGGCGACTGGCTTGACCGGCACTCAACGAAATCTCGTGAAAAAATGTTGGAGTCAATTGCAACCAAATCTTCGCGAAATTGGCGTCGAAATCATGATTACGCAAGTTTCATTATTTTTTCTTATCGTCTCAATGTCTTGGGGAATAATAAACACAATAATAATCTCTGCGTATGCAACAGAAAAGCGGAAAACTGATCAGAAAATAAACAACAACGAGAAATTATGAAATTTCATTCAAATTATTTAAAAAATCCAATTTTTTTGCAATTATGAAAAATGAAAACATTTCAAATGGTTCGATGATTTCGTATTTAAAGAAAATGATAGTTTTTCATTTTCGACAAATTTATAGAAATGGAAAGAAGAGATTCTCCAGTAAAAATGATTTTTATTTTATTGACAATTATAGAAATTATAAAAATTATCGAAAATAAGCAAATACGAGGAAATCGAAATTTCATTCGAATTATAAAAAATTAAAAAATTTTTGCAATCATAAAAAAAAAAAAAAATTCCAAATGGTTCGATGATCTTTATTTTGAGAGAAAATGGAATCTTTAATTTCCGCCCGATTTATCGACGAAAAAAAAAAATAACAAAGGAAAATTGTCGTTTTAAAAGAAAATCAAAAGTGACGACTTCGAATTTTTTTTATCATTCATTTTCGCGGTTGCAATTTTTTTAGAAAACAAAATGAAATTATTCTGTTTTTCTCTATTTAAAATTTCAAAAGAGGACATTTTTTGAATTGAATAATTATATTAACGATGATTTTAATCCAAATTGATTGACAAGCATCGAGAATTCTATTGACAATTATTCGTGGCAGATTTTTCCGGAATTGTCCCGAACACCAAGAAGAATTCCCAAAGTTCCGTGGTCGAGATTTGACGGAGCTTGCGGAGGATCGAACATTTCATGCTCACTGTGTCGATATAATGAGCACATTTGATCAAGCCATTGAATTCCTTGACGATGCTGAATTGTGCGGAGCTGGTCTTCATATGGCTGGCGAACGTCACGGCCAGAGAGGACAACAAGTTAAACCGTTTGAGGTAAGTTCATCAAAGTTCGTCAAAATAACAATTAGATCTACAAAAAAGAATATATAAATATTGCATTGTATAGTCTTGGATTTTGAAATAAACAATTTTGAATTTATATATATTTTTAATTAATTTAAATATTAATATTAATATTTTTGAATTAAAAATAAAATTTGAATTAATTTAAAGTCAAAATTCAATTGCTTTTCAGTCAAATAAAGAATTTATTTTTAAATTTAATATAAATAAATGAAATAAAATTAACCTTCAATGAATTTTTATTTAAATTAAAAAATTTATTGAAAAATTTAATATTCAATTTTATTTGTTCATAATTATTATTGTCAGGATCTGGAGCCGATCGTAATAGACATTTTAAAGGCACATTTGAACGTCACCGGTCCAACAAAGGAGGCGAAAGCCCTTGACATTGCGATGGGCCTCATATTTACGGGACTAAAAAACGCTATCGAAGAGTGCAACAAAAACAAGACGAACAGTCCGATGCAGACGACGAGCTAGACCCCATTGGCTTTGAATTCATTTTCATCATTTTTTGCTCTAAATTGACTTTTCCATCGAATATTTTTTCACCTCATTTTCGATGGAGCAATTTTTACTTGCTTATCTGCCCATCAATACGAACATTTGCTTAATGACAAATAACAGACTTGAGCTCTTGAGCTCGTACTTAAATTTAATTAAGTTTATTTCATTATATATTTTAAAAAATATAATACTTAATTAATTTTTTTTTAAATATATTTCTCCCACTGATAACGAAAAAAAAATTAATTTTAAACATTCCATGTTTTTTTTTTACAACTCGAGGACTTTAATTGTAAAAATCGAAAATAACCGAAAATAAATGACATTTCAATTTTTTTGTGCTTTCGTCTACTCCGAATGACATGAATTAATACTTAAGACACTTTTTTCTGTTTTTTATCATAAAATCAGCAACTGTGATATTGTCCCAAAATTTTAAGGTTATTAAAAGTTAAAAATCATCAATTTTGCGCTGGGCCTACATCCTCAATATTCTAGAAATCTAGTAAAATTCAAAAATACTTGTTCTACTGAATGGAAAAAAAAAATTAAAAAAAATTTAATTCTAGAAATCATTGGAAAATAAATGACACATTGAAACTTTTTTGTTCACGCCTACTCCAAACGACATGTATCAATATTCAAGACACTATTTTCTGTTTGTTATAATAAAGCAACATATTGTCAATTTTCGAAATAAATTTTAAATACATTTTTTTTGTGCTCGTCCACTCCAGATATTCGAAACATTTTTATTTTTTTCTATCGTAAACAAAGAAGAACAGCAACTGTGATATTGTCTCGAAAATGTTGAGGTTACAACAAATTAAAAAATCATCAATTTTCAAATAAAAAATTCTTCGTCTTTCTAAAAAAAAAAAAAAAAAAAAAAAAAAAAAAAATATTTAAAACATTTATTATTTTTTTTCTTCATCATAAGAACAACGACTGTAATATATTCTTGAAAATGTTGGTCCGAGAGGATGGAATTTTGAGTAATACCGTTGGCTGCGTAATTTCGGTCGATATTACCGTTCGACGCTGTTGTGTGCGAAACGATTATATTCTTTAGTGGCAGTGGAGGCAGATGGACGAGAGAGCAATCTTGCCGAGTCGTTATTGGATGTGCTCACGTTTCCTGGTTAACTTTTTATTTCAGTGCAGTGGACGTACCACTTTTGTACTTCTGTAGTTTCTATTGTCGAGTCACGTTCGAGGTCATTTTAATTTCATGCAGTGACGAATAAATCAAACAAAATGAATGCCAGTGTTTGTATTGTCGTTAATCGAGAACCATCGACTATCGATATTTAGGGAAGTCACTCCGACACCAAATTATTTTATTTCATGACAACCAGGACAGTTTGAAAATGATTAAAAATCACTTATTCAATAAATTCAACACACAACCAAAAGTATAGAAGAAAATGATTTCTTAGTCAAATTATAAAAAATCGAGAGGTTGCAAATTTTCCAAGTGTTTATTTTTGAAATGTCAAGGTTTTTTAAATTTTTCCTTTGTTCAAATTTCGAAAATTTCAATATTTAAAAACTTTCCAATTTAAAATAAAATTTTGAAATTTTTTGAAATTAACATTTAAATTGTAGAAAATGTTCAAATTGAAATGAACATTTTTCAAGTGTTTTAAATTTTAATTTAGATTTGTTGGAATGAAATTTTTTTTTTTCAATTTTTAAATTTAAAACTGAATTTTTTATTGAATTACGAATTTTTATTCTCTTCAAATATTTAAATAAAAATAAATTTTTTTATTTCGATACGTAACTTTTTTGGGCGATTATATTTAATGAACTAAAGCTTTTGGAGTGCCACGATTTCGATGTGCTCAATACTAATAGTGTGGGTAAAAAAATATGGGCCGAAGCATCATTGATATTATAAATATAATGGAATAATAACTGGACTAAAATGTCACGATTTTACGACTTATCCAAATTCTTCATCCTCTCGACTCTTGCTGCGTAAGCGTTGCGTGCTTTGATTGTTCTCTCCGCTTTTTTCCATGGCTCGTTCATGCGAATGCAATTTTCTTTTGTAAACAACGAGTGCAATTACCAACGTAACGAGGGTCGCGAGTAATCCAGCGAGAAGCGCCAACAACAATGTGTCCACTTGTAACCAAGCATTTTCCTCGGAGGGTTCTTCCAGCGGATCCAGCGTTATAGGGTATCTGCAGTTGATTATAATGAGCGGAATTGTTGAATTTTTTTTTTTCTGTCTCGTATTCGCACGAGAGGGCTAACAATTTTTTTAGCCATCTCGCTCAGTCTTCGTGGCCATAAATGTCTCGTTTTTCATTATTTATTATGCTCATCCATAATTATGTATTTAATTTTATGATTGACGAAAGGGCGTATATAGGGAAACTAGAAAAGACTGAAATGAGGACGAAAACTCACTGGGTATCAGTTTCTTTTTCGCCGAGTTCACCGAACGGATTTTCCAACACTTTTTCCAAATCTTTTCCGAGCTGCTTAAAAACTGTTTTTCCTAACCAATCGGCCAAATCATTTCGATTCAATTGGCGAAGGCGATGCTCGACAAGATCGTGAGTTTTTCCTTTGCCCTCGTTGGGAGAACTATTCCAGTGTATGAGTTGGCGAAGACATGGAATATCTTCGTCGACTTTTCGCTCTGTTGAGTCGTCATTTTGAACGAGCAGTCAGAATTGTGGATTTTTTTTTTTTTTCATTAATCGAGACAAATATTGGACAACGAAATGTCACCAGCGGCTGCGAGACTGTTCGGTAATTCATAGGTCGTGTAGTGAAGAGCAGCGATCAGACGTATGCACTCGAAAGGATCCAAATGTGCAGCCAAATACTCCAATTCCGAGAGATTTATGTCAATCGTGCACTCAATCGATCGACAATGCAATTGCACATAAAAAATGCACAGACTTAAGCTCAGCAATCCGTACATTTAGCATCCAGTCGATTAAAAAAAATGGCATTTCAACGCGATCCCGATTCATCGTACTGATTCGATCGAAACCCGATGTCCGCTGTTCGATTCGATGCAACTTCGCTCAATTCGATTCAAAGGGCCCTAATTTCGAATAAAATTGAAGAATAAAAAATTTCGCCATTTTTAATTCATTATTATTATTTATTAAATAAATATATAAAATAATTAATTAATTATTAATATTTATTAATTATTTAATTGATCAATCGAATCCCGAAAAATGTGGGATAAAAGTTTTCAAATTTCATCTAGAAAGTTTTTTTTTTTTTTTTTTTTTTTTTTTTTTTTTTTTTTTTTTTTTTTTTTTTTTTTTTTTTTTTTTTTTTTTATTTTTTTTTTTTGTCTACGATTTAAAAAAAAAACTTATCCCTATTAAAAATAAATATTCCGAAGTTTTCACGGATCGTAGAAGTTTGAATAAAGATTTTGGAAATGGACGTACCGTGAAAAGTACATTGAGGAACTTCGGTCACTGTCAAATCATTTTAAAAAGTCGATCAATCATTTTTTATTTTTTTTTGTACGTTTTTTCTTTTTTTTGCAACATCTGCAACAGCCAGTGGTCGAAGGCTCGTCGTTTTCGTTGGTTGTCGTTATCGCGTTACTTGTTCCGACGACAGGCTTTCTAATATCCTGCGATAACGATCTCGCTCTCGATTTCCTCGATGATATCGATTTCTTTCGAGACCTTGGTACTGATCTTCCTCGTTCAGTGTCAGCGAACAACATTTTACTGATTTTATGATTTCGTTAATTAATTTCAAATATTATTATAATTATTGATTCATCGTCATTCAATCATTTCATTCTACCGTTATCCACCTCTTACGCTTCTTCTTTCCAATCAATTTATGGAATCCAGCGACTATTCGATTTCGCACGTACAGGGCACAGCAACAAGTGACGATTATTGTACTCCCAAAAAGTATCGCAGCCGCAGGCAGAGATATCGTAAACTTTGTGTTTTCTACAGAAAAAAAAATAATAATTATTCTTAACATAATATAATTTTTTCATTTTTATTTAATGCAAAATATAAAATATGATATTTATGTCTTATTTATATATTATCCTTATGGATTATTATTCAGTATTAATAATAATTTATAGTAATTTTATTCATGAAATTATTTATAAAATTGTTTTTCAAATTTTTTATAAAATAATTTATGATATTATGATTCATATTATATAGAATATTATTTTATATGATCTGTCATAAAATTTTAATTCAATTATATCAAAATATCAGATTTTATATCGAATTTTAGAAAATTTTATTTTATTGGAATATCATATTGAAAAAACTTCAATTTGATCCTATTGAAATGTCAAATTTTACATCATATTCAATAAATGTTTTATTTTATTTTATTACCATATGATATATTATAAAATTTTTATTTTATTTTATTGGAATATGATATTTAAAAGATTTTAATTTAATTTTATTAGGATAGCGATTTTATAAAAATATCATATTTTATGTTATTTTTTTTTGAGCCTGCATGCGTAATTTTTTTATTAATTTATTCAAGTGCTCCAAATTTAAAACTAATTTATTTAGAACGAATTTCATTCGCAGTAACCATTGAAGTGTCAAAGAGTCGAATTACTGTCGGGTAATTTTGCATGTATCTTGTCAATCAATTGTTTGTGTTTGCTTTTCGGTTCTGTTGGTCTTGGCGTTGGTTTTTTTTTTTCCTCATCATCGACCGCACTTTTTTCGTCTCGTCTATCTATCGGATCATACCTGCGGATAAAAAAAAAAAAAATTATCTACATTCAATCCGATATTTTGGAAACGCAATTTTTTTTTATTTTTCACGATATCATCCGTCTGGGTGTTTTTTCTAAACTTAATCGTCATCTTAACGATTTCCTCGGGGTGATTAAATTTTTTTTCTAATAACTAGACAATGAAAAAAAAATTTGAAAAAATTTCACATCGACCACGAAGCAAGAATTTCAACTTATCCCAAATTTAAATTCCCTTAGTAGTGACCAATGTTTTTGTCCATATTATTCGATACTATTGGTGTCCTTTTGTATTCAAATTGGAAACGATCGATATTATTATAATGAGCAGTACAAAGAATTTGTTTTGCTTCATGAAACCAAAGGAAATAACGTCGCAAACGATTTTGTATACATTGAAAGGTCGTCAGTAATATCATAATTTCGAAATGAGTGAGACGTGAATTTGGCGTGCAAAATTTTTTCTACTAATTTCAAACGTACGAATAAATCGAGTCTGGAAATCAACAAAAAAAAAAAAAAAAATTTCTAATAATAATTGATTTAATGAATAATAATTAATTTTCAGTGAGACGTGATATTTAAGTGGAAAATTTTTCTACTCATTTCAAACGTACGAACAAATCCAAATTCCATTTTTTTTCTCACAATAATTAATTCAATTAAACGGATATTTTAACAATTAAGTGAAAATAATTAAAATAAAACAACTTAATTAAAATTAATAAAATTAATAAACTTAATGAAATTAATAAAATTAATAAAATTGATAAAATTAATAAAATTAAATGAAATAAAAATGAATAAATTAATTTAGTTAATAATAATTTATTTTTATATGAAAAATTAATTTGATGAGTTGGAGAATGAAAAATGAGAAAAAAGTGTTAAATTAGATAAAAAGAAGAAAAAAAATCGGAAAAGGTGGAGAGGAGAATTGAATAAAGTTAAAAAATTACGTTGAATGGGCAAAAAATGAGCTCTCGTAATTTTTACACTAACAATGCGAGTACTCCAATACGATCTGGAGCATTAATTTTGCCATCGGCGTCGGCCTCGACGATAGCCTCGACGTCCTTGCGAAAGAATTTCAGAGCGGAGTCTAAATATTCAAATACATCGTCGGAACGTTCGCGAGATTCGAAAAACGAGGCTGGACCACGTGGACGAACTGGATGGCGAACCTCGGACGACGTAGAGACGAGGAGAAGAAAAACGAGGCGTGAGGAGAGGAAAAAATTCATAAAACCTCATTTAGAGTCGTGGGGCGGAGACGGAAGGAGCCAGGGAACAACGAAGGAATATCACGAGACTCTGATAACCGCCGAAAATGAAATAAGTTCGGATCGATTGAAAAAAATCAATAAAAACGAGTCGATAGCCAGTTCGGAGTGTCGGGAAAGCCCTGAGGCGGTGTATCCCTGGGAAAAGCCAATCGAGCTTGTTCGAGATCATCCAAGAGTAGTGCCCGACGATTTGGAATCAATTTTTGATAAACCTCTGCCTCGTCTCCAGGATCCACGATCACTTAAAAAAAATGAAACTCTACCGGACGATCAACAGCTCGTCGATTCGGACGATGACTTTGGCTGGAACGATCGTAATAATTTTATTTTTCCTTTGGTTCATAAGCCAAATAAAAATCTCCCACAATCCGTTTATTTTCTAAAAGTCCAGAAGACATTTTTTCCATTCATTTGTTGCCAACAGATTGCCTACTTTCCTCCAATTTCCAAAAAATCGGAAAAAAAAAAAAAAAAAAAAACTCGTATTGCGATAGAAAAAAAAAAGAAAAAAAAGAAATTTCGTATCACGATAAAAAAGTTCGTATCAAGATAACAGTTTGTTTTTTGCGTTACGATATTCCGACAGTGGCGGTTGGTCCCATCCGAACATATCCTGGTCCAACGAAATCGGGAGATGATTCGCATCGAGTGGAGAAGCAGATTAATAAAAAGCGGCATATTAGAAAGAGGCAATTCATGTTGCAAATGAGGCGGAGATCTGAAGGTATACGATTATTCATTTTCAACCTCGACCACCAAAAAATCGGAATCCATTAAATCAATTAATGCAAATGACTAAATAGACAACGAAAACTTTATAAATAGAAATAACGTTCTTCATCCATATTTTACCAAAAATACAATATATAATAATATACATATTATATTATATGGTTCTTAAAAAAATATTATATAATATCATATGATATATAATATTGTATATTATTTATATATTTTGTATTATATTGTATAAAATAAAATTTGTATAAAAATTTAAATATCAATTGAAATTAAATGAATTTTATATTAAATTATATAGAAAAAAATAAATATAAAAATGATATAATTGTGTAATTATATATTAAAATTATGTTATTATACATTTTCAGTATATTTTTGATTATATTTTAATTTTTTTACAAAAGGGGCTCATTTTTAAATAATGTTTCTTTTTTCAACGAGCTATTTTTTTATTTTTTTTCTGAGTTATAAACTTTTGATCAATCATCGTAAAATGGCTTGGCCATTGCTGCCGGAACTGACTTGATTGATTTTCCAGAGAAAAGTCAAAAAGTCGATGGATCGAAGAGAAAAAAACGACAAAGACGATCGTCACTTAAGCAAACGGTGAGAACTCTCGGTAGGCTCGGAGCAAGAAATAAGTCAAGAATTTACGACGACATGTCGTCTTTGGAAGAGAGCAGCAACGACCCGATCTGCGTATTCGAATGGGACAGGAACAGAGGAAAGTTCGTTCGACGTTCACTCTCTCCTGCGAAATCTTTGAACTGGGGAAATAGCGCGTATTACAAGAAACAAAACGAAGTGTTCGATGAAATGTATCGGGAATATGAAGAATCGTTATTACCGAGAGAGAAAAATAAAATTGGCGGAGGCGACAAGTTCGGAGATATCCGAGCGAAACAAACGCTCATTCGGTCTCGTCGTAAAATCGATCAAGAAAAAATTCGAGCTGGGAGATCGTCACGGTCGAAAAAAAAAAAAACTGCCATTTTCGATTACGCTCCCGAATCATTTTCCTCGTGCTGCGCAGTCGACCTTGAAGATCCTGAAGAGGACGAACCAACGTCAGAAATGTTGCCAAAAAATTTGCAATCGAAATGCCAAAAAAAATCGTTCCCCATCGTGGAAAATTTTCCTCACAGAAAATCTGTCGTTCCATCGAAAGATCTGATCGACCTCAGCGTCGATTCACTCGACGACGATTCCCCAACGAAGACGTACAAACGGAGAAAGCGACGAAGGAGAACTAATAATTTCGACCTCACGGTCTTGCAATCGTTTGCCACTGATTTTGCCGAAAAATCACGATCGAATTATCATGAAGACGGAGATCCTTTTTCCGGGAGTCCTGACCATCAGGATGGAGGAGAAAATGCGTCGATCGTGATGGAAACGAGATCGCCCGAAATTCCCATCGAAATAAAAAAAAACCAGAGAATCGAAAAAAGTGTGAATATTTTTTCAAAATTCAAAAAAAATACTTGGTTCTCGTCGGACGAGAGTACGAGCGCAGCATCCACCTTAATCATGGACCATACCGATCACAGTATTTTGCAATCTTTCGAAAGGATCCCGAGAGAGAGGCCGGAAGGGTCGAATCGAATCGCAAGATATCGAAAAAAAATACGCAAACTCAGTTCATCTTCCGATACTTCAAATGCAACAAGCCCGAGTAGCCTCCTCAAGCCCACCGTTCGATCGATAATAAACCTCCCGAAAGGGACCGTAAAAAGATGCGGTCCTGATCGTTGGGAAATCCATAACTTTGGAAATCTTAATGATCGATTGAAACAATTCGAACCTAACGGAACGATCGTGCATAATTAAATGAATTTCGTAAT
>JAPYYS010001699.1:0-15223 GCA_030522525.1 Campopleginae sp. 14b
CCTACTTTTTCGTTGCCGTGTTCTCCTGCGATGTGGAGGATTTCCGGCGTTGAGCTGCCAACACGTTTCTCGGTGAGCCCGTTCCTTTTTCTCTAAAATACAGTCGTTCGTGGGAAGCATTCGGCGTTCTTGTAGTTTAATACGGTCTCCGGAACAACGAAAAATGGAGGTTGTTCCGTGAGCGTGGATCATTTTTATTTTGCGGGGAAAATGGACGAGTGAGGCTTTGCGAGCATTATTGCCATCGCTCCTCGTCCATCTCCTATTTTGTGTTGCCGAATGTTCCGACGAGCGAGTGCCAAGGATTTTGATCTTTTTCGAGTCATCGTAGTTTCTTTAGTTATTATATTTTGCACTTTTGATTGAGTTTACGTTTGTGCCTTCTGCATTCTGGAACGGGTCGGTATATTTTTTTCTATTTGATTTTATTGTAAATTATGTGACGAAATTTTCGCGAGCGACGCACCAAATTATTATTTCATTGTGCTTCTCGTCGTCGCTCGGAGAGTTCCCTTTGTTTCGCGCTTGGCCTCGAGCACGCGCTTGTTTTCGCTCTCTGTCTTTCTCTCGCTCGCGTCGTCGATACGGCTGCTTCGAGCAGCCTTAGCGTATTTTGTATCGCGTCTTTATTTACCATGTTGGGTGTTCGTGTTCGATTTTGCTTGAGTATTATTTTGGTCGCCTGTGTGAATTATTTTGGCGTTACCTATCTTTTCGACTTGGTCCGTACGATCCCGCACCGCGAAGACTAGAATGACCGAATCACCTACGCTGTTGTTCGAGCAACGGCCTGTCTGGCGACATTACCTCATTGCCTCTCGTGCCGAGTTACCTTTGATTGCCTTCATGATTCCTATGGCCTTTAGTGGCTTGGGGATCATTGAAATACCTCGCGTTATTGGGTGAAGCGTTTCGACCCCGGGCGGATCACCAGTATTGCTGCCGAACTGATTACCTTTTCTGGGCTCGACGCTAGGTTTTGGTGACGCCTTACCTTGACCTTCTTGGTCGCGGCGTCCCACACCACGCAGTCACCCAGTCACAGTCGGAGCAAGCGCTGGGGATCCCATTACCTATACCCGATTACCTTTGGGGAAGATCGCCAACTCGTAACCGCGCTACTACCTACGGTCCGAGCCCACTCCGTGGCGACTCGGGGCCGATTACCTCGGCGTTCGATTCGATCTCGAATCGAATCCGCCTGCTCAGGCACGGGTCGTCAGATAACTTCCTCGGTGTCGTAAATATTCGCGGGATCGCCATTATTGTTTCACGTATTAATTTGTTGCGATTTTTCTTTGTAAATTCTATTTTTAATAAAACCGAATTGTCATCATTTCAAGCCTTTTGCGTTGCGCTTATTATTTGCCTGAGTTTTGTTAAACGACCTGTTACTCTTCCCAAAAGAATCACCCCCTCTACCGTTTGTATCTCAGCTATCGAGGTGAGTAGCCGGACCGCCTCGGTCACCATCGTTCCTCGCGTACCCCGGTCAATTAAGCCTGGTGAGAGTGGACGAATTAAAAGTCGAACTTATGTCCACGGTACTCTGTACCTGGCGCCCAGTCCACTCTCGCGACCGTTGGGAGTGCGCGAGGGGCGAGGTGAGCCGAGAAGGGACAAGATGGACCCTCCGGGGAAAATCTTCGTTACAAAATATGCACTTGAAATTTCAAAAATGAAGATGACGAATCCAATATAGCGAACTACTAATGCGAAACCGTTCAAGGAACGCGAAAGTTGGTTCTCGAGGGTTTTCAGGGTCGCTGATTACAAATATGCAATCGAAATTTCGGAAATCAAGATGGCATATCTTATATAGCAGACTACAAATGAAAAAACCGATCGATGTAAGCGGAAGTTGGTACTCGGAGCCTTTCAAGGTCGCTTCAGATATATAGCGCAAATGAAGGCTTTCCCGAGATCCCGAGATTGGAATTCGATGGGATCGTTGAGCCTTAAGCTTGACCTCGATTTTTGTATACTGTGTTACCGACAGATTGAGGCTGCTTGACTTGGCTAACGGAATTGTCTGTTTTACCGATTATTATATATAACGATTCTGACGTTGTCACATTAATTTAGAATATTTTTGCCTCTGTCGAGCCGCCGCGAAGGTCACCGGATCCCCCGAAAGGACCGGTTTCGTATTTTTATTCCGTTTCAGCCGTCCGAGGATCGAGGAGGACCGAACGCGACTCAAGCAGCTGACCAGCGACGAGGAAATATTACTCCGACATCCTAAAGCCGTACGAACGAGAGCGAGCGCCCCACCGATCGAGTGACGACGAATTCCCCCTTTACAAATCTCCGATGATTTTTCCCATTTTTGTGATAATCTCTCTCCTTTTTCGCCGCGTGTGAATATTCTATTCATCCCAGCCCCGTTCACCCCCCCCCCCCCCCTGAGCCGCGAAAACATCTGGCAGGCACAGGGGAAGCGGAACGGTTCCCGGTGACCTGTCAAGTCGCGGAGCCCGCCATCTCCCATTGTTTCCCCGATCCTAGGCTCGCCGTCGGATCGAGGAAAAATTACGGCTCCGCGGCGTCAGGACATCGCCAGACGAACATCGACTCGCCGGGAACCCAAGGTGTCACGAAATTATTTCGTGCGCCGTCGAAGTTCCTCTCGCAAGCCCCAGTCTACAAACTGTCAATTGACAGCTGTGGGCGCCGCCATATTGCTCGGGCTTCGGCTTCGCGAGGTGGTAGACGGGGTGGCGCCAGTGCCTAGGCACGCGCTACCTGCCAGCATCATCTCTGCGGGATCTCGCGAAGCCGAAGCTCGATATTGCGATCGAAGCAAGCCAGTCTGCAGCCCTACAGCCTGATTGGCTGTTAAGGCTCCCGGGCCTCGCGAAGCTCGCCTTGGCAGCAAGGTGTTGTTTTCGAGTTTTTCAGAGTAAATTTTTGGCAATTTATTACGACGACGACCCGGCTTCCCAAAGGACCACTCTCGGATAGGTTTTGGAGCATTTTGGTTATGAATTCCCGTTTTCTCGTAGAGAAACGAGAACTCAAGTAAGTCCTTCGTTTGTTGCCGGGCGTGAGACGCCATCATTCCCCTTTGGCCATTGTCTCCCAATTCCCTTGTTTTTCCTCTCGAGCTGCCAACTCGAGAAGGAACTTTTCGTCGGTCAGTCGACGCGATAGTGTTTTGTTCCGAGTCTTAGCCCCAAAAATCCCCGTTTCGAGCAATTACGCCTTTTTTCCACGCCATTCCCCGTTTGTTTTACGGTTCGTCATTTTCGAGTAATTATTTCATGTTTTGCCCCTCCTTCTCCATCAATACTGTGTCCCGTCGTCGAATAATAGTCCCTTTCTGTCGTCGAATTAGCCCTGTGTTGTGTTTTTGAGTTTCCGGTGAGCGAGACCCTGGTTCGTTCGGCCGATCGGACTTCGCCGCCGCCACCGCTCGATCCAAACGTTCACGTGGTCGCTCGACCCCGTGGCTCGCTCGCCCATTGTTTTCCCCGTTCGTACCACTGGTATAATAAGACGCCTGAGTTCCGGGGACCCTCTGTCCCTGTGCTTAAGAATCTCTATTTCCTCCCTGAGCATTAGCTCAATTAATTTCGATTAATTAAATTATTTATTCGTGTTTTCATTGTTATTTTTATTCTCACCTTTGTTCATTTTTGTAACGGTTGCTGGACCGATTAAACCAGCTGGCGCCCATTATTTTTGTATTTAAAATTCCCCTTAATCAATTTTGGCATTTTTATTGTTTTCAAATAATTCTCTTCAGCGTTCTTTATTTTTTTCCCATTTCTATCGATTGATTGTGTCGAGCCTGTCACACGATTTACCTTTTGGTAGGTGAGGTTTGAGAGGGTTCTTGACCACAGGAGCCACGTTGACGGCCTTTGAAATACGATGATAAGACACTTCGTTGAACTATTGCGCACTAAGTTATTTATCTGTTTATTATTATCGATGGAAATGGTGAAAGTTTTGTACACTGGTATGTTACAATCTTAGTTGGTTTAATTATTATACTTGAGTTAACGATTATTAACAATGATATTGTTTGTCGGAGACAAGAATATCGACTTCAGACTGAGAGTCGCGTACAATGATTTAGTTGTCGCGGATTTTTGTCAGAGTTCGTATTTTATAAAAGGTTCCCGATTTCTCGGACTCTCGATGCTAAGTGACTTTATTCTAAAGACAAAAATGGTATCTGGATTCGATGTGTTTTTTTTGGATATCTGGGGGTAGGATGTAGTAGGAGGGATTGACTTTGTTATAGTCGAATTTGAGGGTTGGTTGAGAAGACATTAATCTAGTGACGATGTCCTGTGATTGGCTTGAGTACAAACGGGATACTTTTCCGGAGAGATTATTCAAGGAAATGTCTACGGGATTAGACTGTCGCCTAAGTTTCTAAGAGAAGGTCAAAGTCACTTGAGATGCAGGGGTTGCACGTGCATCTTTCGATTCTGAGAAAAAATAATTTTACGACCCTAATGGTGTATGAAGGTTTTTGGAGCTAGAGGGTTGAAATAAAAGAGTTTTACAGTTCTTCGGCGAAGAAGTGTTCTGGACGATGTAAAGGAAATCATTTATCTTATGTTTTATGAGTTTTCAAGATTTCCTGCGTGGTCGAAGTCGAAGGGTGTTCAGTGACAGACAGTCAAGTCTGCCAGAGAACACTTTATACTTTTCGACAACATGCGAGAACATTATTCAGAATTACATAACATCACGCCATAAGTTTAATATAAGAATATATGTGATTTCAATTGGAATAAGCGTTAAGCTCTATGCTTATTAATGCATATGTGTTCGGGATTCCGCCTCGCCTCGCCAGCGGGACGAGCTTCCCGAGCAGCTCACGTCGCCGCAGCAGCTCATGCCGCTCTCGCTTCGCCTCTGAGCACATGCTCAGCGGACGTCGTGCAAGCCGGCGTACGAGCGCGGCCATGTTCTTAAAATCAGTCTTTTCATACACGTGGGCCTCTTCGTCGTCTTTTCATAACGACACACCGCTGCTGATCGTTACTAATTTTGTTGTCCTTTGTCAACCCGCGCCGCTTTAACATTTATTGTCACTAAACAAGTGTGCGCTCTGCACTCTTGACCCGCACGCTTGGCACATTAGGTGCAAGCCTCTCCCATTGTCTAGATCGCATTTTTCGTCTCTAATATTAAGCTCACTGCGTAGCCAGGCCAAGACCACGTGTGTCACCGAAGTTCCACACGCGGCTAGTTTTCCCCGCGAAATCGAAAGCAGGGAAATTAACTTTGTGCGCGATCACTTTCCTGTCTACACCACCCCGCATGTTATAACCGCTCTACTACTCGCTAATCAACTGCAAACCCGCGATTTGTGTTTTGATCAATAAAAATCTCGGCAAGCGGACTCCGCGCTTACACCCGTGTCCTCAAATGAGTTTATTTTCCACCGTCTGCACAATCCTTCCATCCCGGCATACAAAACATCGCAATCCACAACAATATGTGTTTGATATCGACGAATGATGATATTTGTGAGCTAGTGTACCTGCTGATTGTACACGTTTAATGGAAGAATTATGAGGGGAACTGCGTGAGGCTAGGACGTAACAACAAGACGAGCGTCTCGAGCTCTTAAGCTCCACGATGGACTCCATCCGCCACGTCATCGACCAGGACCCCCCTCGCTCTTCCATCACGAGCTGGGAACAACAAAAAGACAAGCTCTGAGGTGAAGTTTCGCTAGGCCACAGAGAAATGACACATCTTGGGAATAACACTCTTGGCCAACTGGGAATCTCAACCATCCCTATTTTTCTGAGAGGTTTTGGTGGAAGGTCACCAACCTCAAAAACAATGCGACACTGCTCCTCACTCATCTCAAGGAGGAGAGCTCGCATTTCAATGCTCTTCCGGCCCAGCTCCCGACAGGCCAGCTCCTGGGCAGAAGCGAAGCTGCCCAAGCTCGATCTACAAAGATTCTCCTGATCGTTCTTAGAATGGACGAATTTCTCAGAGCTCTTCGAGTCCATGGTGCTCAACCAGGCAAGCCTCTTCAACGTCCAGAAGCTCCAGTATCTAGAGCTGAGCCTAAAGGGAGTCAACTCAGCTCGCCGCTGGATCCCCTCTTCAAGAAGAGCAGCTCCGACAGAAACGTCTCTGCTTCAACTGTCTGGCACAGCGCAAAGGCGTGCAGGACTCAGCTCTGCCGCACGTGCAAGGGCAAAGACCACACGCTAGCATGAGGCGTCTCTGCACAACGTCCCGGCTTCAACAAGTTCGACCGCGACACAAGCAGAATGAGGAGATTCAGCAGTCGTCGAACTTCAAGCCAGCTCCTTAAAACCTTCCACCTCTTCGGTCTCCTTCTACACGTTTTCGCACTCGTTGGTCTTTTCCACTCCTCTCGCTCCTGTCTTCTCAAAATCGCTCTCGCACTTTAAAGAATTAGCTCCGGCCTTTTCCCCCGCGGATTCACACACCAACGCGTCTGCACCGATCTCCTTTAAAACACATTCGCACTCGATAACTCCCTCGAGCGACTCTGCTCTCATTCCCTCTACGGTGTTCTTTCCTACTTCCTCCAGCAATCAGTCCGCTCCCGGTCTCCTCCTTGACCTCCTCAACGGTGCCTTCACGGACATTGGGCCCGGCACAACAAACATTACTGGCCACAACGATTTGTGTCATCAACACCGACACCGCCTCTCACCAGGTAAGGCTCTTGGTCGATTCGGAATTAGAGCTCAGCTTTGTAACGTAGGAACTTGTGACAACGCTCCGTCTCTATCGTCAACGATCATCGCTCCCGATCTCGGAGATCGGTGGAAGCCAATTGTCAAGAACACGGGGAATCGTCCAACTACAACTCATCTCGGCCTACTCCCACGAACATGTGAACGGCCAAGCTCACGTGCTCCGAAAACTCGCGACAGCTCTGCCGTCGAGCGAGGTAAAACCAAGAGGATGGCCACGTCTGAGAAACTTGGATCTTGCAGATCCTCGGTACAATGTTTCACGGCCGATCGACGTTCTTCTAGGAGGAGATGTTTATGGACAAGTGATCAAACCACAAATGATCACAGCGGATCCAACCATGCCAATCGCCGTACTCTCAACATTTGGGTGGTTGATACTGGGACCAGTGGCAGCTCGGACAACTCCAAGGAAACCCGCGGCATACTCCGAGACAGCGCATCTGGACTCGCAAGCGCTCTAGTTTGGGACACATGATGCGCGTGCCCATAACAACGCGGCTCTCTGAGGGCGCTTACCAAGCGCTCTATGCTCTCGGATATCGCGCAGCTTTTTGACGTCGTCACAGTCAATGCCAAAAATGCTCATCCAAGAGATTTGGCTACACGAAATTAGGTGGGACGAATCACTCCCAGCGCCGGTTGCTCAGAAATAGCAAGCTGCAAGAGAAGACTTTGACAATGTTTCGGTTGTTTTTGTTCCCAGATGGTTTTGCATGAGTGAAAGGGCTCGTGTTCATCTCCACAGTTTCTTGGATGCGTGACAGCTCGCTATGGCGGCGGTCATCTATGTTACCGTCGAGCTCACGTCCACAACCAGACTGACGTCACTGGTCTGCTCCAAAACAAAGGTAGCTCCTTCGAAACGCCTCACTATCCCGAAACTCGAGCTCTCCAGCGCTCTCTGCTTGCCAAGCGCGCGCGACAGGTCAAGATCCTTCCCGCTGAAAGGATTGTGTGAGAAACCGAGTCACGCTGATCCAAGAGCTCTCCACGGTACACAGTGGATGCACGTTTGTGGCACATGTAATCCAGTGGATTGCGCTTCACGTGGGATGACAATAGCTCAGCTCACCAGTCATCAGCTGTGGTGGACGGGACCACCATGGCTCTCAAAAATTCCGGACCACTGGCCCTGCCAATCTGCTATCAATGACGGCGCCAGCATCTCGGAAGCACGCCCGGGCCTCTCCTCGGTCGGGACAATTCGTCACCAGGAAGAACACTGGGATCTGCTATTCAGGTATTCGTCGGTTTCCAAACTATTTCATGTAACAGCGTTATGTTTCAGAGTGCTCGACAGACTGAAACACAGGAAACCAACACCATCCGGATGTATCGTGACTCCACACGATCTCAAGAGAGCTCAGCGATTCTGCGTGCAAGCAACATAAACCACATTCGCCCACTTCGCCCAGGAAATAAAACTTCTGGAGAATGGTGGCACGCTCACAGCGTGTCATGCACTCAGTCGACTCACCGCCTTTCTCGACCCTGATGGAATTCTCCGAGTCGGGGGTAAACTGGCCAATTCCGCGCCGTCCGAGAATGAAAAGCAGACCGATATCCTTCCCGGAGAAGCGCATCTCTCCGGCCTAATCATCGATGAAACCCACCGAAAAACGCTTCGGGGGGAGGGGGGGGGGGGGGCAACTTACCCTTGCGTACACGCGCCAGCTCTATTGGATCATCGGTGGACGAGCTCCTGTGAAGACCCGCGTGCTCTGGCGCGTGATTTGTGCGCGTCAGAGGGGGATCCACGTACATCAACTGATGGGCCAACTACCTTTCTGCCGTCGCGCACCTTCGGGCACACGGAGGTCGACTATGAAGGACCGCTCACACAAGACATGGCAAGGTCGTAAAGCGAAAACACACAAAGGATGGATCTGCGTGTTTGTCTGTCAGACTACCTCCGCCGCGCATCTCGACGTGGAGACGGACTACTCCTCGGACACCTTCGTAGCAGCGTACCAACGGCTCGTCTCCAAGAGAGGAAGTCCCACAGCCATGTATTCGGACTGCGGAGCCACATTTATCGGGGCAGACACTGCACTCAAAAAACCGTTCATTTCGGCGACCAAGGAACACCAAGCCTTGGCGCGGGCGCTCTTCAAGCACGGAACCAGCTGGGTATTCAATACCCCAGTTGCCCCTCACGTGGGAGGGAAATGGGAAGCTGCGGTGAAATCAACTAAATTTCATCTGAGGAGAACGGTCAGCGATGCTATACTCACATACGAGCAAACTTGTACTCTCCTTTCACAGGTGGAGGCAATCCTTGGTTAAGCTGGCCCCACTCCAAGTGGATTCAGCAACAGGATAACATCTTCGCTCTGTGAAGATAGCGGGCGGAAATTTTTGGGAATTAATCAATTTAAATGGGCCCGCCCGAACACGCGCTCCAAGTGTGGCTCCACTCTCGCTCTCGGGCGACCAGGCTGGACGCCGCCGGGACACCGCAATAGAAACGGGGGACACCAACAAATGTACTTGTCCCGGGTTTTCTTTCCCCGGGAGGGGATTTTTCCCTTGATATGACTTTTTTTTTCTAAACACTCGCAGAAACTAGAGTTTTTACATATTTGCATAATGATGACATCAAAAATTCATTTTAATTAGTCGATCCATTTTTTTCTAGGATTTTTTTTATTCTTCATTTCATTGGGAGTTTCAATTTTTATTTTGATTTTATAGGAGTGAAATGTTTCTATCAATATATATAATACATCCCCGGAAGTACTTGAAAAAAATTGATGAAATCGTTTGTTCCCTTCGAATTGAAGGAAAAACGGTTGAAATAATAATTTGCAAATCCTAAAGTATTATTTTGGAGAAACATTGTACCCTCAAAAAGGTCTCAGATGCTTGGTCGATCTATTGAGAAAATGTCTCGACGAGAATCTGGATGAATCTCTTGAAAAAGGCGTGGCGAGATTCTTTTTCATTCCCATAGAAAGTTTCGGTAATACTCTTGCTCTATTCCTTCATAAACTTCAGTCGAGATCCGTAAAATCTCCTCCAGACTCTGGGCCAATCCCTTGAAAAGTCTCGGTAAGACTGATACTCAGACCCTCGAAAAACTTTCCTCGATATCTCTTTTCAATCACTTAAAATATTCCGACGAGAGTCATGATCAATCGCTTGAAAAACTCTTGTCGAGACTTACCTTAGTTAGATTGACTGAATCTTAGTCAATCCCTTGCGGAGTTTCGTCCGTCTATCCTTAAAAAGACTACCGTTAAGACTCTTGATTGATACCTAAAAAACTCTCGATAAAACTCTGAGTCAATCCTGTAAAAACTTCCGTCAAGACCACTGGTCAGCCCCTTAAAAAATCCCGTCCAGACTCTGGACCAATCTCTCACAGAAGTGCCGGCGAGATTCTTAATCGATCCCTTAAAAACTGCAATTGGGACTGTTAACAACCCCTTAAAAAAACTCCCGTCAAGACTCTTGGTTCAGCCCTGTTGCGCCCGCTCAGCAACCAATTCCGTAAAAAGTCATCATATTAAACGCCAGCAATAGGATGTCGACCTGTCGTGCACGCGCTGTTTCAAAAACGCATCCCTCAGCAAGTTGAGCGGACTTCGCTCCAGCTTCGAGGCCATACTAAAACGCTGACGATCAACTACCGACCGCCTGATCCACCTGGGCAATAACCCAAAGACATCGGACGATCGATTGCCCACCACCAATCATTACCACCTCCACAAATAATTGTAAAACCCCTAACTTTACAAAAAGGGAAAGCAACGCCCAAATTGGGCGCTCTGCGATCAGACACCGAAATATCAGTTCATTATTCACACCGATTGGTCTCGAGGCATTTACACCCGACTGTAACTAACTTATCCAGAATAAACCTTAGAAGTTAAAACTGAAAGTATTGGGTTGGAGTTCATCTCAACCTTGGCAACATCCTGAATAAATCAGTCTCAACCATACTCGTCCCCACGTGACGATTTTGCACGGGCACAACAGCCCTTACGAACCCTCCGATATATCTTTTAGTCAATCGCTTAAAAACTTCCATCAAGGACCTTGATCAGCACGTTAAAAAATCCCGTCGAGACCCTTGGTTAATCTTTTAAACACATATCAATGAAACTTTGAGTCTATCCCTTAAAATACCCGTCCAGACTTTACCAATCCCTTGAAAAAGTTCTCGCGTCATTCTTGATCAATCTATCAAATTATCAGTAAGACGGGAAAAATATGATTTTTGTTATTAATTAAATTTATATCACGTACACCGAATGATTTTTGCATCTTAGTCCGCCATATGAGACCGGCTATCTGGAATTTCCACGTTCCGAGTGCAGATTTGTGATCAGCGGCCCCGAAAAGCCTCGAGTACCAACTCTTGCGTTCATCAAACGATTTTGATCTTCATGGTCCGCCATCTTGGATCCACTACTTTGAATTTTCGAATTTTGAAAGCAGATTTGTAATTAGTGACCCCGAAAACCCTCAAGAGCGAATTTTTGAACTAATCGTATGTAATCGTATGTGATTCAAAAGTTGAAGTAGCGATTAATAATTTTTATTCTTATAATAACAGAATGACTAGCTATTTGCGTCTATATCACCCTTTGTCATTATCACCCGATCACTCCACGATGCATGAAATGTTTATGCACGTGAATATTTTGCCTACACTCTACCGAGTTTCAACATGAAAAAGCGGGAAACCGTAAGTTGACCGGCTAACTTCGCAGCGGTAATAGAAACTCGTCGCACTTCTGTCATCGAAGATCGACTTTCTTTAAAATCGGTCTTGATGAGCATCAAGAGGCCTTTGATTGAGTCGTCTGCTCGTATATACATTAGGGTGATGCAAAAAAATATCGAAATTTTCATTTCTCGGACTACATCTGACAGCTGTTAGGGCATATAAAAAAATACATCCACCCAAAATTTGAGTTAAAAAGAAAATAAATTCCAGAAGTCACTGGAGTGACTTTTTAATTTTTTCTCAATAATTGCCCGATAATTCCGATATAAAATTTTTTTTCCGTCAGTGTTACAATACAAATTGTTAATGCTTGTTGAAGAAGTGATTCTCTCAACATTTGGAACGTTGAACAAAAAGGGAGTCTTAAACGAAGTTTATGACTTTATTGATAGATTATACTCGTGGTGGATATTCGTCTTACAATTTCAAGTTATTCATTACCGTGAAAAAATACTTTAAAAAAGTATAAAAGAACGCCAAGTTTAAAAGATCTCAACCTCAGTAGAAAAATGATGACACAATTTTCTTTATATTGCTATGAAAAATGGAAATTCCCTTCTGAAAAAGAAAATAAATCTGTAAAAAAATGCTTGTAAATATTTGAACTGATAACACAATTTTCTTGATATCACTTTGGAATAAAAAATAATTTTTATTTGAAAAATTTACTGCATTTTTCCTCCCTACGAACGATCTTTTGACTTTCATGAAAATCGTATCGATAATTCTCAAACTTGATTGACAAAAAGAAATAAAATCATTGCAACATAGCCAAGTATAAAAAAATAATAATGGATAGCTGCATTTCACAGAGAAACGTGTACACCCTCAACACATTTTGTTTAAGGGTTTCTCCATCTAAAAAGATTCCCATCGCAAAAGAAGTTTCATTCGGAAAAAATGTCCAGTCCTTAAATGATACAATTCGCCTGTCAGGAAAAAAAAATTGAAATCATTTCCGTGGCATTGGCCGTAGTTTTTGAATGTACCGAAATTGAACATTTTCTTCAAAGGCTCGGCAAAAAAATGCAAAAACTTGGCGTGCATGGTTAAGTAAAAAAGCCCGGGAAGATGAAAAAATCAATGTGGAAGAAAAGTGGCCAATAGGAGCTACTAAATAATATAGCATTTTCATTTTTTTTATCTGCAAAATTGAAATCTTTTTCATTAAAATCTCGTCAAAAGTCAGGATAAAAATCATTTTCCAGATAACTTGGAATCATTTTTTTTGTGGGATGACCCGTTTTGTCTGACTGTTCCATTTTGCATCGTTTTCCACAATTTAAAAAATGATTGTAACAGTTTCGCAAAAACGAGAGATTTTCGGTTTTCGATTTTCGGAAAATATTGGAATGGAGAAAATAAATGGCGAACATTTAGAATAAGTCATGAAAAGTATATGATAGAAGTCCCGAACAAATGCCATTTTAAGCGTGCAACTACGGCCAACCGTGGCCAATGCCACGGAAATGATTTCAATTTTTTTTTCCCGACAGGCGAATTGTATCATTTAAGGACTGGACATTTTTTCCGAATGAAACTTCTTTTGCGATGGGAATCTTTTTAGATAGAGAAACCCTTAAACAAAATGTGTTGAGGGTGTACACGTTTCTCTGTGAAATGCAGCTATCCATTATTATTATTTTTATACTTGGCTATGTTGCAATGATTTTATTTCTTTTTGTCAATCAAGTTTGAGAATTTTTGATACGATTTTCATGGAGGTCGAAAGATCGTTCGTAGAAAGGAAAAATGCAATACATTTTTCAAATAAAAATTATTTTTTATTCCAAAGTGATATCACGAAAATCGTGTTATCAGTTCAAATATTTACAAGCATTTTTTTACAGATTTCTTTTCTTTTTCAGAAGAGAATTTTGATTTTTCAAAGGAATATAAAAAAAATGGTGTCATCATTTTTCTACTGAGGTTGGGATCTTTTAAACTTGGCGTTCTTTTTTACTTTTTTGAAGTATTTTTGCACGGATTTCCCCCCTTTTTGAAAAGGAAAATATCTAGTCAACAATTCAGATAATAGGATTTTTATTTTTCAACGTATATTAAACAAAATCATCTCGTCATTTTTCTACTGAGGTTGGGATCTTTCAAACTTGGCGTTCTTTTTTTACTTTTTTAGAGTATTTTTCCACGGATTTCTTTTCTTTTTGAAAAGGGAAATCATTTCTTTACTGAGGTTGAGATCTTTTAAACTTGGAGTTCCTTTTTACTTCTTTGGAGTATTTTTCCACGGATTTCCCTTCTTCTCGAAAAGGAGATACTTTTCAACATTACACTGATGATTCCGTAGTTCAAGGAGGCGCTTTAAGGGACGAGGAAAGAAATCAAATGGTTGTTTTATTCAATTTTTTTCCACCATGATCCCTATGAGAGGCGAATGAGAGATCCGTCATCATTCGCATTCAAAATTGACGATCTCTTCAAAACTGGGAAATATTTGTCAGTTTCAAAAGAAAATCGATCACAAGAAATGATCGATGAAAAGTTTAAGGTTTACACATATTGCCCGGTATGCAATAGAAACTCTCGTCGAGACTCTTAGTGACTCCATCCCTTAGAAACCTGCCCCCGAGACCCTGACAACCTCTTAAAAAATCCCATCAAGACTCTTGTTTGACACTTTAAACATGACTCCATAAAAACTCGAGTCTATCCCTCAAAAAACCCGTCCAAGCTCCTGCCCAATCCCTTAAAAAAGTCCTCGCGAAATTCTTTAAAAACTTGGGTTGAGATTCTCTTGTCAATCCCTTAAAAGCATCTCGATAAGACTCTGACTCCATCCCCTAAAAAACCTTCCGTCAAGACCCCGTCAACCCCTTAAAAAATCCCGTCAAGACTCTTGGTTAATCTCTCAAAAATATCTGCAGAAAAGTTTGAGTCTATCTCTTAAAAAACCGGTTCACACACCTGCTCAATTCCTTGAAAAAGTCCTCGCGAAATTCTTTAAAAACTTGGGCTGTGATCCTCTTGTCAAGCCCTTAAAAACATCTCGATAAGACTCTAACTCCACCCCTTGAAAAACTTTCCGTCGAGACCCGGTCAACCCCTTAAAAAATCCCGTCCAGACTCTTGGTTAATCTCTCAAACATATCTCGAGAAAAGTTTGAGTCCATCTCTTAAAAAACCGGTTCGAACACCTGCTCAATTCCTTAAAAAAGTCCTCGCGAAATTCTTTAATAACTTGGGCTGTGATCCTCTTGTCAAGCCCTTAAAATTATTTCGATAAGACTCTGACTCCACCCCTTCAAAAACTTTCCGTCGAGACCCCGTAAACCCCTTAAAAAATCCCGTCCAGACTCTTGGTTAATCCCTCAAACAAATCTCCATGAAAGATTGAGCCTGTCCCTCAAAAAACCGGTTCAAACTCCTGCCCAATCCCTCAAAAAAGTTCTCGCGAAATCATTTAAATACTTCACTTGAGATCCTTTTGTAAATCCCTTAAAAGCATATCGTTAAGACTCTGACTCCATCCCTTAAAACACCTCCAGTCGAGACCCCGCCAACCCCTTAAAAAATCCCGTCTAGAGTCTCGATTAATCCCTTAAAGACGTCTCCATGAATGTTCGAGTCTATTCCTTTAAAAATCCTGTCTAGACTCTTGACCAATCCCTTTAAAAAGTTCTCGCGAGATTCTTGGTCAATCTAATAAAATTCAACCATGAGCGCACCATTGTTCTCATCTTTCATGAGTCCCGGAACCTTTTTATTTACAAGCGGCATACCATAAATATTGTTAGCGGGATAGTCACTCGAG